>MU731971.1:11356-24475 GCA_026770625.1 Nicotiana glauca
ACCCGTCACTCATTGGGAAGTAATGCTTTGGAAGTTTTAGTATGTTTCAGAGATTGGATTAGATCGGAAAGAAGAAATCAAGGACGTGAAGATGTTGATAGCCCAGAAGACGAGGAACTTGGAGATATATTAACACATGGTAACCCATCCGAATTTAACACTCCAGAAGAAGGTCACTCAGTTCATATTGATTATGAGGAACTTAGTAGGGCAATGCAAAACCTTTGAATTTACTTGTTAAAAATGTAAATATTTCAATTTGTAAGTTTGAAATTTGAATTATGAAATAAAAGTAGTACTTGCAATAAGTGCAATTTTATCTCATCTACCTTGTATTCTTTAAATTAATGCAAAGTATTAATATAACTTACAATAGTTATACAAAATTCCAAAAAAAAAAAAAAAAATATACTAAACCCGGCTAACCCTTATGATTTAATTTTTACCCGGATTAACCCGAACCCGCTAAACCCGTTAAAACCCAACCCGTAACCGGCCCGGAACCGGACCCGGACGGGTCAAAATAAAACGGCCTCGGATCAGCCCGGCCCACCCGTTAGACACGTATACATTCAGCACTCTCATATCATTGGCATCCATGTTATTTCTTGCACTGTTACCAGATACCCTGGTGTTATTTGTTAAATGAGTGTTGTGCCCGAGGGGCTGACTTATGTGCGGACTTGCACTATCTGATTACGCATTCATTTGCATGACTGTTAAAAAGGGGCATTGTTGTTCTGTTGGCTGGCCTTGTCTTCACGAGAAGCGCCATCACGACCGGGTTTGGGAATTGGGTCGTGACACTACCTGTAAGGCAAGCCCCATAGACACCTTACTACTTTCTAAGCTTTCTCTCGTCTCGCCAATCTAGTATTACGATATAAGAGAACTGCCTTTATGGGTAGAATATTTTTGAAAGATATCTTTCCCTTCTTTCACTATGCCCTTTACGCATAAAATATAAATACAACGCACGTGACTAGAAACTATTATAAATTAATTACGATTACTACCTTGTATTTTAAAACGTGATGTCAAAATAGGAATTTGTAAAAGCCGAATCTTCTTAATATTTGGATTTGGAAATATCTTTATGTTCTTATTTTTACCTTTTCCTATTGGAGAACGTGTGGTATTATCTAACAAGATCCTATATTTAGGAGGAAACCAAGAAGCCTCCTAAAAGTGGGGAAGGAATATACCGAGGAGATCCCCAGGTGGTTGCAGAATCCTCGTTGTATATATACTCATCAGCCTTAGCCCTCTCTTCCACCCATCCTAAACGCTTTTCTCTTCTCTCCTTCTTCTGCTCTTTTCTCTTTTTCGCATCTATTTGCAGCAATAGCAGGTCTGTATACATTTCTATCTTCTTTTTTCTTTTCCTTTTTTCCAATTGTGATATAGTAGTAGTATATACATGCATGTCTGTATATATGCATTAGAGTCTTTTGAGTGTGTGTACATGAAGATTCTTCTTTGTTTTTCTCGCATGCAAGATAAAGAAGAACGGCGAAATATTTCAACTTTTCCAAGTTGATTAACGTGCCGTGATTCTTGATATATCAAGAATTCAAGATTATATTTTACTTGCGTTGCTGCTTATTAAAAATGTCATCTAGGATACACGAATTGTTATTTTATTTGTTCAGAAATCATGTCAATTGCCATATTAGTGTCGGATTTTCTTGGACGTGGAGTGGTAAGGGGGCTGGGCATTGGCTAATCCAGGAATTTTATATATATGTATAAAAGGTAGTAATATTTGACCTGTATATACTGTATATTTTTTCGAGAAATGGTAAAATATTAGATTTCGGAGGTATATGACATACATTGAACACCCTTTATCGGAGAATTTTTTCCATTTCTTTCAAGTATGAACACCCTTAGATAAACTTCTAGCTTCTCCACTGACGGCGGGGTGGTTGTGTGGTGGAGGTGGGGGGATGCAGCTTTTAAATATCCATAAAGGAGGGGCTTTTCAAGGAGAATAAGAGATCTTCTATAATTAGGACTTATACACATGTTTCCTATTTTACTTGAATTCAAAGATATAGTTCGACCCCACTAAAATGGAGTTTACCAATTTTGTGCCAGATCTTATTGAAATTCTTGTCAGGATGCATGATTTTGTTTTTTCCTTTATTTTTTTCTGGTTTGTTTTGATTGCCCACTTAAATAGAGTAAAGTAGCCTTTTTTGCTATTCGTTGTTTGGGTTACAATAGTTGTTCGCTGTTTTGAACGTTGTGAATGCTGCTCTTTTGGTAAATTAAAATATGCTGAATATTGTTGTTCTGATATGCAGATAGATCATTGTCGAAGAGGAGCATTAAGAAAGACAAGAAGTAGAAATGGCTGGGGATATGAAGGTTTTGAATGCGCTTGATACGGCCAAAACACAATGGTATCACTTCACAGCAATCATAATTGCTGGCATGGGATTTTTCACTGATGCCTATGATCTGTTTTGCATTTCTCTGGTCACTAAGTTGCTCGGCCGCATTTACTACCATGTTGATGGCTCTCCAAAGCCTGGGAGTCTACCTCCTAACGTCTCGGCTGCTGTCAATGGCGTCGCCTTCTGTGGTACCCTTGCGGGGCAACTCTTCTTTGGCTGGCTTGGTGACAAAATGGGCAGGAAAAAAGTCTATGGCATGACCCTTATGCTCATGTGTTTATGCTCAGTTGCTTCAGGTCTTTCTTTTGGTAGGGAGCCTAAGACTGTCTTGGCCACCCTTTGCTTCTTTCGGTTCTGGCTTGGTTTTGGAATTGGTGGTGATTACCCGCTTTCTGCTACTATTATGTCCGAATATGCCAACAAGAAGACTCGGGGTGCCTTTATTGCTGCTGTTTTCGCGATGCAAGGATTTGGGATTTTAGGAGGTGGTATCTTTGCCATCATTATATCTGCTGCATTCCAGGCAAGTTTCAAGTCGCCAGCTTATGAGGTGGATGCACTTGGCTCAACTGTTCCTCAAGCTGATTATGTGTGGAGGATTATATTGATGGTTGGGGCAGTTCCTGCTCTTCTCACTTACTACTGGAGGATGAAGATGCCTGAAACTGCGCGTTACACTGCTCTCGTTGCCAAGAATGTTCAGCAGGCAACTGCAGACATGGAAAAGGTTATGCATGTTGACATTGGGACAGAGCCAAAAGAGCCTGCAGTTACTGCTACCACTGCTGTAAAGTCCAGCAATGAATTTGGTTTGTTCACAAAACAATTCCTTCGTAGACACGGACTTCACTTGCTTGGCACAACCAGCACATGGTTTCTACTTGACATTGCATACTACAGCCAAAATCTGTTCCAGAAAGATATATTCAGTGCCATTGGGTGGATTCCTGCTGCCAAGACAATGAATGCAGTTGAAGAGGTTTACAAAATTGCAAGGGCGCAAACTCTAATCGCTCTCTGCAGTACCGTGCCTGGATACTGGTTCACAGTGTTCCTCATTGACAGGATTGGCAGGTTTACCATTCAATTGCTCGGTTTTGCAATGATGACGGTGTTCATGTTTGCTCTGGCCATTCCTTACAACCATTGGACTCACCCTGGAAACCATATCGGATTCGTGGTGCTCTATTCGCTGACATTCTTCTTTGCCAACTTTGGACCCAATGCCACCACATTCGTCGTGCCAGCTGAGATTTTCCCTGCTAGATTGCGCTCGACTTGCCATGGAATATCAGCTGCATCTGGGAAGTTAGGAGCAATGGTGGGTGCATTCGGGTTCCTGTATTTGGCCCAGCCACAAGACAAGACTAAAGCTGATGCAGGATACCCTGCTGGGATTGGAGTGAGAAACTCCCTTATTGTCCTTGGCGTAATCAACTTTCTGGGAACAGTTCTCACTTTCTTGGTTCCAGAATCTAAGGGGAAGTCACTGGAAGAGATGTCAAGGGAAAATGAGGACTCAACTGAGGCAGGAGCAGGAGTGGAGAATCATCCATCTAATAACAGGACAGTTCCTGTGTAGAAGTAGTTAACTCTTTTCATTGTTTTTTTCTTTTTTTCCTTTTTATGTTCTGCTAAGGTTCCTGCAAGTATGTATAAGGTCTATGTTCTTTCGAAAGTGTGGAGATACTTAGTTTCATGTATCTGTGTACGTAATTGTCAGCAGTTATGGAGTTCTATCTATCGTACATCGTATCTAACTTGACGTGACTCGAATTTGAGCATTAGATATTGATTCAAATGTAAGACTCAAACCATAATCCTTAATTTGAAGATAAGTGGAGAACCAGGCTTAGAGAGGATCCAGCCCCTTGCAGCCCAAGAATACAATACTATACTTGCTTGAGAACCATTGATATTATTATGCACTTTCCTAAGTGTTCAAACATCTGAGAAAAAAGCAAAACAATAGCAACACCATATTCACTAACAAGCTAAAATAAGTAACTGGAAATCAGCTTTCCCAGATGCCCTATTATTTAAGAAGAATTTTTCCTGTGTAAAACTGGGCCAACGATAAGCTATAAGCACTAATCACTATGATGGTATGGCCCCTGCTAATGCTCTTCCTTCATTCTGAGGAAGATAGCTTTTGATGCAAGAGGGCTCAGTGAGCGCGGTCTTTCAGCACTTCAAGATCAACTTCTGTGGGATCAGTAGCCTGAATTTCATAATGAAAACCATCCAGCTCTCTTCTAAATGCATCTTTAGAAGTGGCATAAAGCATCTTTGCACGAATACGAGATGTTGCAGGAGACCTAAGAAAACAAAATCAATGCAGTGAGAATGTGAGAGGGAAAAAAATTAAGCTGTTACTTATAGTTCACTGAGATGCTGGACTTGCTCATCAATTCCATTGTACTAGCTGAATACATAGAAATCACACATAAATACAGAGGCAGACGCTGAACAGTGGAAGCATATTTAAAATTTCTCAACATTATGCTACCAAAACTTTGGTTAATATTTATTTCTTTTGCTCTCATAAGTAGAGCACCCAAAATATTTTCAAAATTACTTTGCTTCTGAGACCTGAGCATAATAAATGGCCATAAAATGAGAATAAGACATGATCTTAATCTCCCAGCAAATACAACCAAACTGTTTTCTTTTGGCATTTGGAAGCAGTGAAACTGAGACAAACATTTTGGCATCGGAAAGAAATCTCGCTGAAGAAAACATCACCAAACCGCATTACAATGAATGGAGCCCATGCCATCCAAATAAAAAAAACTCATGCATATCAATTTCAGGTTGAAGGCAACAGCACATTGCAGAGATTCACTAAATCAATAATTTGACTGCATTGAGTTGCTACGTCATTTCCTCGTTATTTTTCAATTTTGTAGTTTAACATTAGGTTCCATCAGGACTTGGTCAAAAAGAATAAGGTTTGGTTAAAACTTGGTCAAAAAAAGGAGGGATCAGAGGAGTGAAATTGAAGGTTGTTTTTTCTCTTTGTAAGAAGTACCAGAGATAAGGTAAAAGTAGAAATAATGAAGCATAAGAATCACAGTATTTATTCTTTATGGTAATTCAAACATAGATTTACACAGCTAAGTAAAAAAACCTTAGAAAATGCTATAACAATTGTGATTCAAGATAAAAATTGTTGGGTCCTTAAATGGTAAAGTCATGGTACTATATAATAGGACAGAAAGACAAAAAATATACTCCCTCCGTTTTTATGTGAATCTATTTCCTTTTTAGTTCGTGCCATAAAGAATGATCTCTTTCCCTATTTGAAAATAATTTACCTTTACGCAATGATTTATAGCCACACAAAATATATGTGCTTCATTTAACACCACAAGTTCAAAAGTCTTCTCTCTTTTCTTAAAGTCCGTGCTAAGTCAAATGAGTTCACATACATTGAAACGGTATTTATTTTACATCTCTACCTTCAAATCAGTAAAAGATCAAACAGCAGTGGCAATTATACACAGATGAAAATAGGCAGAAGAAGGTGCGAGACTAACCAATGAACAAAGAAAATCTTGCTCTTTTGGCAATTCTCTGAAGTCACAAAATCAAAGTCATACACTGCATATCGGCAATCATTTTCTGGCAAAGAAGCAGTAAAATCATCAAAGTTTTCAGCAGGGCTGCCAGTTTTCTCAACAATAACCTCCTTTTTCTTTTCATCAATCTTGAATATCACATATCGATGAACCTTCTTCCTCTTCAGCTCCAAGAATGCATTTTTGCCGTCACCAGCTACACCCATGCCAGAAGAGGCATTTGGCTGGAAAATCCCAGCTTAGTTTCAATGTGTAACATGGAAAGAGATAGAGAATTCGAGGATTTCACATACCAAAGAAGCAAAAAGATTTTAGCTCTTCATTAAAAAACTAAATTTAACTATTCAAAATTTGGGGTTTATTCAAGTAAAAATTTGCATGAATAATTAAGAATAGTGTTACATTCTAGTTGGGTGATGTAACCTTATAACTTCAAAAGTTGTGCAGTGAGCTCAACAGAACCTCATATGGATCACTGGATCAGGGTGTGACTGATCACTAACGTGTTTTCTATAACAGAAATACTAAATGCTACTATGGTGCTTAATTCAAAACTATCAAGAACCTAAAAATATTTAGCTAATCGAAGTAATTGTTGATCACGTGGAAGTACAAAAATCTCTATAAGCCTTGTGAACATACAAATTCATCAAATACATTAATAAACTTAGAGATAGAGACGTACCCCTCTGAATCTGAAAGACATGATTAACGTCTAAAGAAACTGGAGGGTAAAAAAAATGCAGTACCCTTCAGAGAAAATGGGGAATATGGTTTGAAGGTGGCGTCGAATGAAGAGGTTATATTAAGATAAGAGGAAAAAAGAAGATACTGCCAAAATGAAGAAAGTAACGTAACAGCAGTAGTATTATTCTCTCTTCTTTTTCCCACACTTGTACTTTTCTTTTATATATAAAGTCGGTCCATTGTCTCTATCCAAAAAAGCCACCTTCTCAACTCAAGGGCGGTGCGTTGCTTGAACGCTTCCCTTACTTTTTGCGATGCCAAACGCCATTTGACCATGCATTCATTTATCTTACCAGTACCCCTACTGTAACAGGGATGATTTATGTCACTAGAATTCTACCGAGGTTAGGCACACACGAATTTACAGAAATCTCTTCTCAACTTGTATTAATATGTGAATACAAGCACACAATAAGCCAACCCTAAGAGAATAAAGAACACCCTAATTCCTTGCCCCAAAATAATTTCCCACCCTTAGAAATATAATTAGACGAAATTTGGCTAACACATATGCGACAAGCTAACTTCTGCCCATTTGGGACAGCCTTATGCACATATTTATAGTGCAGGCTGTTCAATTTACACTTGGCAGCTTCTAAGACAATCAGTTGACAAGCCCCAACTGATGGGCAGACATGCTAAGACATGATACAAAAATGTGCCAACTCTTTAGCCCATGATCAGCCATGATTTGGATGTGGTTGTTACCGCCAACTGCCTGTCATGTGCCCAACACACTTTTAGTCACTGTTGCTTGTGCACTGCATGTGCCTATTTTGCCCAGCTGCTGTGTGCCCAAGGCTGGCATTGCACCCAGCCTTGCCCTTTGACATTGCTCCGCCCCAATGTCATGGCCATAGCTTGCCACACACGCCCATTGCCACAGCTGCCCGCTTATGTCAAGTCGCCCTCAATTTGATCAAATCTGCCCTCATCAATTGTCATTATTTGTCCCCCATTGCCTTGTCTTGTCTTACCATGTCTTTGCACCTGCTTTGACATGGCTTTGCTTTGCCATTGTTATGCCAACCTGCACTTTCATGTGAAATGCACATTGGCTCCGTTCAAGCTGCGTTTGTCAACTCCGCATAATCCGTCATGCCGAGTTGCTCGTCATGATGTTGCCCCATTTTTCAAGTTATGTGCCAAGGCCATGAAAATCTTTGTCACAACCCACACATGCCGAGGAACTTTGTCAAGGGCTAACACCACCATATTCAAATTGCCGTTTCCTCTACACTTTTGGCTGCTTTTTTATTTTAGTTTTTGCGTAAGGAGATAAATCATCCGATACCAAAAGAAATAGGCGGCATAACACTTGGAATAGATTTTATTCGTATCTTTTTTTCTAAAGGTAACTTTAGATGGAATACCTCTTGTAAATAGGAGATTATATGTTTGAAGAATTAGAATCCCACGCTAACGTAATGACAGAGGAAGACATAACTAGTCTATTATTACTATGCTGCTACTCCTGTATGTTCTGTCTGATACAGCTACATTCACCCGCAGTCGAACATTTTGTATTATATTACTATTCTTGTTGAATAATAAAAAGGACACTAATTTAAATTATCAAGCTACAACAATTATAGCTAAATGAGTACAATTTAATCAATCTTATTTGCAACGTGTACATTATAAAGATTTTACATAAACATAATTAGGTATATATAAAAAGATAATTTAAAAGAGTTAAATAATAAAAATAATAATAAAATAAGCATGAATAGTAATTGAGGAGATGAATAGTGTCACTCCATATTTGGAGTAATACTATTCATCCCCCATTTTGGGGGCAAAAAAGGGAGAGCAATGGAGCTCCATTATGGCAAAAAATGCCTCCATTATGGAGAAATGATGGAGGGTTGGAGATGCTCTAAATGATCTCGTTTGTACGATTTTAAGCTGTGATTTTGACACTTGATCATAAAAGTAACTACCATTTCATTGACAAGTACACTGAAAATTTCAAGTTTGGCTGGCTAGAAAAATAAAAGAATTAGAAAGTTGGCTCATTTTTCAGCAACAAAGAAAAGAAAGAGCAAAATACTCACTAGGATACAAACTTTTTTTATCAGATGTCCCAGAAGGGACTCATCAATACAAAAGAACTACAATTAAATTCAGCCAAATATATTTGTACTTGTCAAATCGACCAATGTCATTGTTCCAAATTGATCAACCAACTTCTTTCTTAACCAGAGTCCAACTTACATCAGATCCGGATCATCTTCATAATCGTAGTCTGGTTCACTTGAATGTCTCATTCTCTTTGCATCTCTTGGACCTCCCCTTCCCTTCCTTGGTCTACCTCTGCACAAATAGCCAAAAAGAAGACTCTATCGTATCCAGAACTTAAAAAAAATATATTTTTGAGTATAAGAGAACAAGCAGTGAAAACTATCTATTTCACTCATCCAACGACAGTGGTTATAGGATAAAATTCACTACTTACAGTCCATTGGCAGATATCCCTCCAACATCCCGACCAAGAGCTTGTTCTTCAGCCTGAAAATGTGTAAAAAATGCAACTTTCATGTTCTTTGAAATATGGAATCAGCATTACAGCTTCATGTTGGATAAAATATGCATTTCGGTGTCATTCCACGACCGTAGTCCCCCACTTTGAAGTAGACGGGGACATGATAGTTCATGGACAGTAGTTTCTCATTTATCTTGTCTAGTTTTTGGTTTCTTTCGGACAGGGACAAACAAGGAGAGGTTCCAGCAATTGCAATTTAAGTTACAAGAGATGTTCCAGCAATTGTAATTAAAGGATAGAAGACAGGAAACAGTATAAATGAAAAACCAACCACTAGTATCAAAACGTCTTCTGAATGCTATCTGAGCTGTTTCCAAGCAAAATTAACCTATCTCTTAGTCCTCCAAATTTAATGGCAAAGCTCTGAGAACACTAAAAAAGGTAGGGATTCCTACATGGATGGGAATGTGTAGTTTGTTGCTTGGTATACTCCGAAGTCCTATCTCTTTCTTTTCCGCTATCCTTATATTTAACCCGTTCCTTTACAAACAAAGACAAGTTCAAACTGCCTTTTTCCCTTTAACTGTCGCTACCCACTCAAATGGGTGATAGAGGACTTGTTCTCCTTAATCTACTTCACTGCTGGTTCATTTGAAAATTGATACCTCTGTTTCAATCCTTCCTTTTTTTTATTCATGTTATGCTATCTTTTCATCCCTATCCTTTTTCAGAGTTCTAAAAGGTGAATGTCAAATTGAAGTTCAACAAATGCACTAAGATATCTAACTTAACAAAAGAACTATAAACCAAGGTGGTCAAAGACGAAGTGCTGATAAAAATAAAAAAGACACCTTGATATTATTACAAACTAATGTAGAAAGTTCATCAAGAATTCCTAGCTTTACTCAGGTTCAATAAATCTTCTCGACATTCATATGGGGAGCCCTGATTAGCCTCACAGTCTCTAGACTTTTAAAAAATAGAGACAGGAAGGGGTTACAGTCAATAGCTAACATACTATATCAAGTTTAAATCTTTACAAGAAACAAAGAGCAACAATTATTTTGTAAAACAGGGGAAAGAATATGTTCTTGCAACAATACACACATAAACTTAGAGACAAACTAAATTTGGATATCATGCATATAAGATCCTAATGAAAAGATTAAATCCATCAACAGCATTCCAGTGTTTCCGTCGCTGAGAAATACAGAAAAATACATACCGCGGGTGAAGTGACGGACGATAAAGAAAAGAGCCGATCTTCAGGTTGAAACTTCCTGGATCGTTTCAAGCTGCAAAACAATTAAACAGAAAAAGGGTATTTTCAATTAAAAAAAGATCTCGGTATTAGGTGAACCTTAAACTATATCCAGAAAATTGGAAATCTAAAGACACAAAAAGGGAGATTAAGTCGACTTGTTTTTATAACTGAGAAATCCCTGTGATTTAGTCTATTTGTAACATCATCATCACATTACTATATGATTACAGTGCAATAAGCTAATGATGATGCCTTCTATTTCCTGGGATTGCCAGTTTCAATAACAATTCCAACATCAAAATAGAGGTTTACTGTTTTTACTATTTTATATTCCAAAAATGCTAAAGTAAAAGTATATCCTACATGTTCCTCCAACAACCACTAAACAACTCATTTTTTTAACTCTTTTCATAATAGTTGTACAAGTCAAAGTAAAAGAATGAAAATAGGATGGAGGAAAATATCTTAGTATGGTAGAAATCCTCTGTACGATTATACGGGAAGTACCTCGAGAATGCCTTTTTTATCTTCTAGGGTCTATTCACTAACTAGAGTCAAGGAATTAGTAGATCTGGTTCGCCCAAAATGGGAACGGGCTAGGGTTATGAACTCGTAATGTAAGCACCTAAGATGAATTAGATAGGTTTTACACTTCTCTCAAAGAAAGAGGAAAGGTTGGTAGTATAGGCTTCAGATGGATTCAAGGACATAATCAATAAAACATAGCTTCCTCTGAAATAAACATACTTATTTGATTGACGTTATCGGTGGTGTCTGGGCTAGCTTGCATACATTTCCACTAATCCACCGGACAGACTATCCAATCCACAAGCACAGTTTACCAAGGTACTACTGCCAATTAAAAGGAGCATATGCGCTTACACGAAGTGCTCTACCTGGAATTCAAACCTGGACCTCCAGGTTTTTATTCTTGTGTTTCAACCACTAGGCCATCATCACAAGTATCTTCTCAGCACAATTAACCGAATTAAAATGTCAATGACATTGGATTTATATGTGTCTAAGAAGTTCTTTCGTTACTATCATCTTCTATAATTTATCTCTCAACTGACAACGGATTACAACTAATACCATTCTTTTCTTCTAAACCTTTTAACACACTGAATACAAGATCAACATTCTCCATTACGTCTTCCCTGGGGAAGAAAAGAGAAAAGATAGAGGGTGGACGGCAGAAATAAGCCTTTCGACAACAAGTCTCACAATGTGGCAGAACAAAATGTAACGAGCTTATTTACATCATTGATGAGCTTTTCTGCCTTTGCATGAACATATACAATCACAATTTACTAAGACAATTCAAAATGCCAAAAGTAAATTGGATGGCACCAGCCTTCTTTGTTCGTATCCATCACAGACCACCGGCTATCAAAACTTTATCCCATTACTATGACTTTGTTTCTTCTACTCCATCATCAATCAGTTGTGTAAGTAAACTAACCATTTGTAAACGCGAAATTTGTTGTTCATAGTATCATTAATATAAAGGGCACTATAACTTGTTTTATATAAAACAGCTTTATGGAAACACACTATTCTCTCTTAGGATGGAAATGAAAGGAAAGGAAAGGCGAGAGGAAACAGGATTATATCGTAAATGCTAATTCTTAGTCTCCATTCGTTCCCTTACTCTTCCAAATACTTCCTTCCAAGCAGGCAAGCATACCACGCTCAAGTAAAACAATTCACACAAGAAGTGCTAGAGTACTGCAACACCTATATCCAATTGCCATAAACTTAGTCATCGATGATATATCTAAAAAAACACTATATGAATCAACTAGGTTTTAAATCCAAACTAGTTGGGCAGGCTATATAAAGTATCTGTATACATTCCTCTAATTATATACTATAACGATTCTCTCTATTCATACCAATTCGTAATATTAGAATAAATTCGTTAGTCACACCTGTCCTTAGGTGAACCCTCCTAATACCTCCATTTCAGGACAATTTATACCTGAAAGAATTAAATAAATAAATAAAAACTTACAAGCTGGTGCTTTTGGACGAAGATAAAAACCCTTCAAAACCTTTGAGTACATTTCCACATTGGCTAGGATCCTGTAGGTAAATAGTCTCCATGTCGTAAACCTGCAAAGTCATTCAGGGAATCATTATTGAATCTACACATAAATCAAGAAAACCCCAGAAATTTATTTGACCTGTTTTTCGAGGTTTCGGAGATCTTCATGAAGTTTGGCTCTTTTGGACAAAAGAGCAGCGAGCACTGCCGATGGATTGGAGGATGTTCGTTGCCCTAAAATGGATTATGGGACAAACATATCTTTTGAAGATACTCTATAAACAAAATTAAGAGAGAGAACATAAAAGGGTAGAGCCGAGGGTTTACCTTCGGCTTCCATTGAATGGAATTTTGAGGGAGATCAAGAAACTGTTTATATATAGGTTTCTGGTAGCAGCGCTGGCACCTTCTGAACACTCCTCCGATCTTGGACAAAAAGGAGTCTCTTTTCTTCGACGTTGACGTTTCGGTCGTCCCGGGTGGGTTTTAACTTTTTTCCAATAAAATATTTTTGATGTTTAGTTCTTGAGATACAATATTTATAAAAAAAAAATTATATATATATATATATATATATATATATATATATATAT
>MU731975.1:2953-15663 GCA_026770625.1 Nicotiana glauca
ATAATAAAGAAAAATACTGAACAAGTCTATTATTCAACGCCTATAAAAGTCTCATTAATTTAATAGAGATTTTATTCATTAAAATTCAGATAATATTATTGAGAAAAATCTATATATTATTAAAAGGAGAGGAAAAAGTCCTCTCCTTAAGCCAAGTGGCACCTAGACAAAAGCCACATGGCATAAGTAGTTAATAATATAGTTATTTAGTTAATAATTAGTTATTATTTTTAAATTTAAATATCTCTAACATAATAAAATAATAATAAAAAACGAAAATTATAAAAGAATTGTCCATTTAAATTGGAGAGTAGTTTCAAATTGGAGTTTTTAAATTATTTTGAAATAAAAATTAAAATTACCAAAAATAAAAAAAAATTACAATTCAAATTTCTTATTTTTTAAATAATTTTTATAAAAATTTTATTTATAAAGAAATATTATTGAGAATAATACAATAAAATAAAAATAAAAATAAATATCTTCTATTATATTATAAAAAGAAAGTAGCATATACAAATTTAAATAAATTATATGTTAATAAAAGTTTTTTAACAATGTAATAATAATAAATATTGATAATTTAAAAAAATACCAAACATGACTATTATTCGATGCCCAAATAAGTCTCATTAATTTAATAGAGATTTTATTTATTAAAATTCAGATAATATTATTAAGAACAATAGAATAAATTTTAAAATAAAAAATATATTTTAATATTAGTAAAACATATCTTATATTATATTATAAAAAGAAAGTAGTAGACAAAAATATTAAACCATGTAATATGTTAATAAAAATTCCTATTAACAATGTAATAATACAAAATAATGGATAATACAATAAAGAAAAATACTGAACAAGTCTATTATTCGACGCCTATAAAAGTCTCATTAATTTAATAGAGATTTTATTCATTAAAATTCAGATAATATTATTGAGAAAAATAGGATAAAATTTAAAATAAAAAAAAGGAAAAAAAAATTCCTCTCCTTAAGCCAGTGGTAGCTTAGAAAAAAGCCACATGACATAAGTAGTTAATAATTAGTTACTGGTTATTATTTTTCAATTTAAATATCTATCTAAATAATAAAATAAAATATTTTATAATAAAAAAAGAAAATTAAAAAAAACAGTCGATTCATATTGGACAGTAGTTTCAAGTTGGAGTTTTTAAACTATTTTAAAATAAAAAACTAAAATTACAAAAAATAAAAAGTTGCCAATTCAAATTTTCTTTGTTTTTTTTTTATAAATTTTTTTCTTTTGAAAATTAAAAGTATTTAATATTGACCGCGCATCGCGCGGGTACGACTACTAGTTACATATATACTAAGTAAATGATAAGAGAAATTTTACATGAAAAATTTCCAACTTAACAGAATTAAAAATCACGACCTATACTTGTAGGATTTCAAATTTACTACTGAGCAACTTTCATATTACAACCTATGTAACCTAGGAATTAACCTCTTAATCCCTCACTAACTTATAATAATTACAAGCCACTTTGTAATAGCTATATCACAAAGATTTTACAAGTCGACTAACTCTAGCCGAGACACACACACAAGGGTTTATGATTTACAAAAAGTTTCCTACGCAATGGTTCTAAACAAGCTAAGTAAGAATTACAATTGAAGAACTGTTATAAAGTTGCAACTCAACTAAGGACATATAATTAACTTGATATGGGGAACTAGTCTGTAGCAGTGTTGTTTTTTATTTTTTTTGCACTTGAAATCGTTTTCTTGATGATTAATCACATCGAGTATGCTTGAGTAAAATCTCTAAGTGTTCAAGTAATTTATTTTACCTTCCTTGATGTTAATAATACATTTGTGACATCACTTATGATGATGTAAGCAAGGTAGGTAAAAGACACTCCCCATAAAGTTGATTGCACAGGCAACAACTTTGCAGCTGGGCAGTTGACTTGTGCAGTTTCCTCGAGAAACGGTAGATATCTGTTCTCTATGTTGTTCCTTTGGCTCTGAAGATTTGAACCATATCCCAAGCTGGAACATTTTGATCTTAAGGTCTTAAAAATGTGTAACAGGTTCCTTATCTAGTTCTTGACCATAAGTTTGTTAGATCATCAAAACATAAAATAAGGTACTTGTAACATATCAATTTTTCCATTTTTGATGATAACAAACGTATAATTGAAAACCCCACAAAGAGCCACAAATAACCAGATAGTGAACCAGAAAGGCCAGTGAGTTTCCCCATGAATCTGTATTCCCCCTGAATCAGTGCACATCATTATTCAAGTATGCATAATCTTCCCCATTTTGGCATCCTAAAAAGAAGAAAATCAAGTAAAATAAAAAAGAAGTCCAGTGTGGTTAACTCATGCCACATGTGTGCATACAACATGATAGAAAACAGAGATTTAAGAGCAATGTATACACATCAAAAGAGAAAAGCTTGCATTAACACAATTTGGATTTTTCAACAGGAGTAGTTTCAATGTTACCGGCATCATCCACAATTTAAAACAAAAAATACCACAAACATCATCATAAAAAAACATAAGAAACGGACACTGAAAGATAAACTGAACACTGGGAGAAAATACTGGCTAAGGAGCACTGGCATGGGGGCCGCTTGGAGGAAGAGGGAAGGGTTTGAGGACTAAATTCATTCGAGTGTTTGCTGACATTTGCTCATTGAGCAGTCTCTCTTTCAGTTCCTCCACTTGTTTCTTGAGATCAACATTCTCTTTGGTCAGACGAGCAACCTCTTCATTTTGAGAGCTACTAGAACCAGGTGCCTCCTGCAGCTAACTTAACTGAGTCTCGAGAATAGAATTTCTTGCTTTTAACTACCTTATCTCAGTAGTAGTACTGTTCTGAACATTGATCAACTGAGATATGGTAGAAGTGCTTCCAACCCCTCTAACTTTCTAAATACACTCGCATTCTTCAAGAGTGGCTTTGTAGAAGGTTTGCTGCTTAGTGCCCAATTTAGCTTATCCCATAGGAACCTTGAAGTACTCAAAGACCTTAGTGAGAAGGAACCCATAAGGTAGCCTATGATTACCATCTTTAAAATCTCTAACTTTCTGCATGTGCTCTATCATGATCCCAGGCAGGTTGATGGTAGTGAAGTTCTCTAGTTCTTCCATGAGGAACAGGTCTGCACGAGAAGTGATAGATCTCCTCTCAACATGAGGGAGCAAGACCTTGTTCACTATCTCAAATAGCAGTTAGTACACTGGAAGGAGGGCCTTCTTCTGTACCTATTCCCTTTGTTGAATTGCTCTGTCCTTCAAGATAGCGTTTTTGAAATTTTGGGAATAAGATCCATGTACACTAGATAGCCCTTCAGCAGGCACACCCAGAGTAGATCCCAACAAAGAAGAGTCCATTACTATATCAACTTCATTCACCAGCACGTAGATGTGATCTTCCTCAACTTTGAAGAGGTCGGCATAGAAACTTTGAACTTCCTCCTCATACACCTTTGGAGAATCACTAGTGAAAAAATGTGCCCACTGTTGAAACTCACAAATTTCAACTAACTGTCTCATACCAGCCTCCTCCAAAATGTCAGGGGAAAGTGGGTGGTCCCATAGCACCTTTTGATTCCTCAACTTCTCATTCCCAACACTTCTTTGATCACCAACTTTGGCCTTCTTTGAGGAACCAGATTCCTCATCAGTATCATCTTTTCTTTTAGCAGGCTTGCAAATATTCTTTCCTTTTTCATCATAGTTCACAAAATTTTCACCCAATTCTTCCATCACCCTGGCACCAGACTCTTCCATCAAATTATCACAAGATTCTTCCACTACATTTTCACTAGAGACGACATTATCAGACTTGTTTAAATTTTTAGCAAACATAGAAAATCCACTTTTTGGCTTGGGAGACCATGCCTCTGTGAGATATTTCTAGTCAAGGAACCAGGTTCCTCGTCTTCTTCCTTATCCACATTCACAACAGACACTGATTTCTCACTCACACCTTTCCTATCTTTCACCAATTTTCTTCTCCTTGACTTAGCATGGTTGTTCTTAAGAGCAGACTCAAGAGCTTCCTTCTTTTGCAACCTTGTAGTATATCGCTTAGGAGTATACTCTTGAGCAACCATCGGTCTACGCCTAGTCAAGCTAGTGGTTGGCATATCATCATAATCCTTTTCACTATCCTCTTTTTCTTCTCTAGACATAGATCTTCCTTCATGCACGACTACACATAAAGGCTCAACATCAAAATGAGGAGACAGAGCATTGTCAATACTAATCTGGGGCTCTTGAGAGGAATCCTGAGTTAGATCCTCCGAGGAGGGATCATGTGCTTCATGAGGAACCCCAGTAGTATTGTCTTGTGCCGATTGAGCAATAGGAAAAAGTGCTCTACCCTCTACCACAGTCCTAGACTCTTCCCCCTGAGGCTTAGACCCATCATTACTTTCTTTAGCAATAACCCCTTCACTAGTTATGGACATCATGTTCTCTATTACTTCTTTCTCTTGTACACCCATAGAAAACTCAGGAGAGGAAGGAGTGTTACCTGTGGACACAAGATCAGGAACAATCTTTGTTGAGTCGACATTCTTGGAACCATCAGTTCGATCTGCCTTTGACCCCTATTCTATAGGAGAACTTGAAATTTCCTAATTTTTTTCTTTGTCAATTGCACTCTTTTCATCCCCCTTTCCCCATGAAATAGTAGGAGAGCTCGTGGCTACAAATCTTTTGGGAGTTGAGATTTTGCAGCTTTGCTGAGAACAAGAACTTGATTGGGTAGGGGAGGAACTGAGTGTGGGGGTGACTCTGACCTAGGGTTTTTACTAGTGGTAGTGTTGAGAGAGGAGTCTAATATCGGTGTTTGAACGACTGAAGACTCAATGGGGGCGTTACTTGGAACACTTGAGGTTTCGTGATTTTCAGCCATTGAGAGAATTTATGAGTTGAAGAGAAGTGATGGGTAGTTTGAAGAGAGAAAGAAGGGGGAATTTTTTAACGTTTGATGTGAGGTGTTGTGATAGTGATAGATGTATTTATGATTGATAAGGGACCGGTTAAGAAAATGTTGTAGTTTTGGGAGTTGGGTCGATACTAACGGGTGAGACATTTGGGTTCAGAGGACGCAAAGAAAAGAAATTGACACACTGATGATGTGGCACTATTTTGACCGCTTAAAATTGTGCATGAGAGAACATAGAACTACTAACCTGTGTCGGGAGAACCAGGTTCCCTGACGAATCTTGCATATGTAAGCTTTGTCCTTTTTACTAGTGTACACTGCATCAACTACCTATTAGCTATGTAATCATCATGCGTGTCTACCTATAACGATATAAAGGTGAGTTATACTTTACTAGAGAACACTTTTAGCTAATTTTACCTCTACATTTATTTCATAGCCAATCATTGGGGGTCTAGGCTCTCAATTGGATTTTCAACCCTAGTGCCAAGAGATTTCTCTCAAAGTGTTCTCTACTTAGGTCTTTGGTGAATATATCTGCAATCTGATCTTCTATGCTGTAGAATTTCATGCATATGAGCCCCTTTTCAACATTGTCTTTGAGAAAATTATAACGTACATCAATGTGCTTGGTTTTGTTATGTTTAACTGAATTTCTGGCCATATTGAGTGCACTTGTATTGTCGTATAGGAGAGATACACAATCTGAGAACACTCGAAAATCTTTCAACTACTGCTTGATCCACAACAATTAAACATAGCAAGAAGCAGCTACTACATATTTTGCTTCGATAGTTGAGAGTGCCACTGAGTTTTGTTTCCTTGTACCCCATGAGATTAGGCAAGAACCCAAGAAATGTGCCATTCCAAATGTATTTTTCCTTCCCACCAGATATCCTGCATAATCAACATCAGCATACCCAACAAGATCAAAGTTGTCACATAAGGGATAGTAGAGAACCAGGTCATGCGTTCCTTTGAGATATCTCAATATTCTCTTGGTAGCCTTCAAGTGAGATTCTTTTGGATTAGATTGAAACCTTGCACAAAGACCCATGCTGAACACAATGTTTGGTCTACTTGCAGTGAGATACAAGAGTGGCCCTATGATACCTCTTTACATGGTCTGATTTATAAGGGTACCAGGTTCATCCATGTCTAGACGAGTAGCTGAGGCAATAGAAGTGTTAATAACTTTTGATGCTTCTATGCCAAACCTTTTCAATAGCTCCTTGATGTACTTCTACTGACTTATTGTCACGACCAAACTTGGGGAGGCGTGGATAGCACCCCGGTGCCATACTGGCCCGAGCGAACCACTCTGTAAATCATATTTTTCTTTCTTAACTATCATGGGCCACCATGGCCACAACTCGTAATTTATAACTATAAGTGGGAAAATACTGTATCAATGAGCCATCTTTCTTAAAACACAAATACAAATGGGTCATCAAGGCCTCTAACATACCGTATAAAATGAACCTCTGTCTACAAAGCCTCTAAGATTAGTAGACATCAAATGGGACAGGGTACCGGCCTACCCGTAAGTCTGTAGCAAAACTCTGACACGATGACTTATAGACTCAGATGCACTCCAAATGAGGTGGAGTCTTACCGATCCTTCACTGAATGTTGACCTCATTTACTATGGGGGCTCGTCAAACTGATTGTCTATACTTGCAGTCGTGAATGCAATATCCCCAACAAAAGAATTTCAGAACGAATAATGTACCGAGTATGTAAGGTGAAACTGAAACATAACAGTAAGTCAAGAATAATTAAGGACATATAAGAATCAACCTGAAACTCTGAAGTACCACCGCATATGCATACTTATTATACTCATATATATATATACATATATATATATAAAATGCCCGACCGGCCATAGCACGGTGGTAAATAAAGATGCATGTCTGCTCAACCGGACATAGCACAGTTGTAAATGAATATGTATGACTGCCCAACCGGCCATAGCTCGGTGGTAAATATGTAACTAGCAAACCGGTTGTAGCTTGGTGGTAAATGCATATGCATGAAGATGCATGTATTACTGTATTATGAACATTAAAATCTTTATCATATACCTCAATAGGGACTTAGGAACATACTTAGCCATGCTTGAATATCATTTTACAAGAATGAATAACATAGGCGTCCTTAACTACTAAGAGTAGAACAACTTATGGAATAGCATTACGTTTACGTATCGTTACTTGGATCATGACAAAAGAAGGAAGGATTAACCTTAACATACCTGTATTATATCTTGCTTATTACTCAACAAATATCAACACAACTTCTTGCATCTACAACAATTGAAATAATATTACCGTTAACATATAATGTCGTACCATGTATTTGGCTAGTCGTATGACTTAACGAAAATCAGGCAGTAACTCCCCTATTTTTTTAATACATCCCAAAGACTAATAGTTGTCATCAAAAGCCCAACAGTAACAACTTTAACCAACAATAGCAATAACAACAATATAATCCAATATGAGTTTCTCTGATTATCTTAACAATCATATTGAGCGGCAAGCTCGTTCTTACTCATAATAAGATATAAATTGAATCCAACTCTTATTCCATAAATTAGTTTACAACATTAAAAAAATCATACTTATATGTACCATACTATTTCTAGTATAAATATCCACAAAATACCTTCCAAAATAGCTCATACATCTAGCACCTTAATTTTTATCGTCAATCACTTATTTTTCATATTTCTTCTTCAATCAACTTAATTAACACCTAGAAAAGCTCACAAGATCAGCCACATCATTATCAAATTATTTCTTATAATTTTCATCCACCATACACCATATGTTTAGCCACAAAACAGTCCAACCAAAAAGACAACCATATCCCATGTGCTTTCAAGTGCTATCTTATGTTTTTTCACTCAAACAACACAACCAACACAAGATTAATATTAAGAAAAATCAAGAAGATGTTATACTTAACTTGTACAACAGATACAACTCGAAATCTCAAATTATCTCACAATATCCCTCAATCATACTACAATACCATAGAAGCATTCTCTTGTAGTCTTTAATATCTTTGATGATGATTTGAGTTGTTGTTTCCTTGATTTTGGTTCTTGTGACCTTGAGATATATTAGGGATGATTTTGGATATATTGAGAGTGTTTTTGTGTGAGTAACATCTGTATTGTTGACGAGATATAAGGGGACAAGATCACCGCCTCAATTCTCCAAGCAAGTGGGTAAGCTGCCTACTTGGCAGCTTGAGCAGTGCCACTTCAGATGTTTGTATCTCTCTACTCCGATATCATATTGACAAAAGATTTGCAGTGATGGAAACTAGACACATAGAGATTTAATTCTATATATAGATATCCATGTTACTCTCAATAGATTAGGAGAAAACTGCATTGCAACTTGGCTTATAAACCTACCAGTTTCTCCGAAGTGCTGCAATGTGACTTGGCGACCCTATTTTAAAAATTTATATGTCTCTGCCCCGATGTCGTATGAATAAATGGTTTTGACCATTGGAAACTAGGTTCCAAGACCTTCATTTTGGTATATAATATGTCCAAAAAAACCTCGTATAACACATGAAATATATTGCTTAAAACGCTTTATTACAAGGCAAATCCTTAGTCGATTTTTTCGCAACTTAAATCCGATTTTTCTTAAACTTTATATTTCATATCTAAACATCTTATATAGCCATATCATGACTTTAAAATCATTTAAATTATGATTAAAAAGTCTCATTCATCCTAACTTATCTAATATTTCGATAAACCTTTCTTAGCCTTGTAGAAGGATTCCATCCTTTTTGAGCTTACATCAATTTACTTATGGCGTATTTTTGCGTACGGAAACATGGAGTATAACATCATTCCCACATTTTGAACATTCATCCTTGAATGTTGATTGATGCACTTATCATTATCATAACTTATAGCTCTTGCGAATGTTTTACTACTGTTCTTGCCATCCAGGCAATTATTCTATGAATAAATGCAAAGGCTAGGACATTCCACCCTTTTAGGCCTCTTTCTCACACCACGATCTGTGATCGGAATTCTTACAATCTCGTAACTGTTGTTACCTTCTATCATGTAGTCTGTACAATTCTGTCCTTATATGTGCGCATATGTGACTCTTCCATAACCACATTCATTCTCTTACCAATTGTCTTTCTGGATGTAGGTATCGTTGTATTATGAATAAAATAGAATTTAGGAGTTTGAATTCTTACAACTGATCTCTACCATATGATCTAGAATAAGAAAAAAGAGTGATAGTCCTAAGTGCCTTGTAGCCTCCTACGTATAAGTGTGGTGCACAACACACCCATAAACAAAACTCTACTAGACACGACTTGGAGACTCCCTAGGACAGAACTTCTCTGATACCACTTTGTCACACCCCAAACTTGGGAAGGCGTGGCTGGCACCTGGTGCCATACTGGCCCGAGCGAACCACTCTGTAAATTATTTTTTTCTTTCTTAACTATCATGGGCTAATGTGGCTACAACTCGTAATGTATAACTATAAGTGGGAAAACACTATATCAATGAACCATTTTTCTTAAAACATGAATACATATGGACCATCAAGGCCTCTGATATACTGTACGAAATGAACCTCTACCTATAAAGCCTCTAAGATTACTTGACATCAAATGGGACAGGGTACCGGCCTACCCATAAGTTTGTAGCAAAACTCTGACACAGTGACTTATAGACTCGGATGCACTCCGAGTGAGGTGGAGTCTTACTGATCCTTCGTTGAATGCTGACCTCGTCTACTATGAGGGCTCATCAAACTGATTGTATATACCTATAGGCATGAATGCATCATCCCCAACAAAAGAACATCAGTACGAATAATGTACCGAGTATGTAAGGCAGAATTGAATCATAGCAGTAAGTCAACATTAATTAAGAACATACAAGAAATCAACCTGAATCTCTAAATTGCCACCGCATATGCATACTGATAATACTCATATATATATATATATATATGAGACTATTATTCATATCTTGTGATGCATGACTCTCAACTGATCAGCGGAACTACCCGCCCAACCGTCATAGTGGTAAATGTATGACTGCCCATCGGTGTTAAATAATAATACATAACTGCCCAACCGGTGGTAACTGGCCGACCGGCCGTAGCTTGGTGATAAATGCACGACTGCCCGACCGGCCATAGCACGGTGATAATGAAGATGTATGTGTGCCCAACTGGTCGTAGCGCGGTGGTAAATATGTAACGGGCAAACCGGTCGTAGCTCGGTGGTAAATGCATATGCATGAAGATGCATGTATTACTATATTATGAACATTAAAATATTTATCATATACCTCAATAGGGACTTAGGAACATACTTAGCCATGCTTGAATATCATTTTACAAGAATGAATAACATATACATCCTTAACTACTATTAGTAGAACCACTTATGGAATAGCATTACGTTTACGTATCGTTACTTGGATCACGCCAAAAGAATGAAGGATTAGACTTAACATATCTGTATGATCTCTTACTTATTACTCAACCAAGATCAACACACTTCTTGTATCTACAACAAGTGAAATGATATTGTCGTTAACATATAATGTCATACCATGCATTTGGCTAGTTGTATGACTTAAGGAAAATCGGGCAGCAACTCCCCTATTTTTTTAATGCATCCCAAAGAATACCAATGGTCATCAATAGTCTAACAACAACAACTATAACCAACAATAGCAACAACAACGACATAATCCAATATGGTTTTCTCTGATAATCTTAACAATCATATTGAGCGGCAAGCTCGTTCTTACTCATAACAAGATATAAATTGAATCCAACTCTTATTCTATAAGTTAGTTTAAAGCCCTCAGAACATCATACTTATATGTACCATATTATAACATCCACAAAATACCTTCTGAAATAGCCCCCATACGTCTAGCACCTTAATTTTATTGTCAAACACTTGTTTTTCATCTTTTCCTCTTCAATCAACTTAATTAACACCTAAAAAAGTGATACATAGGGATTGTAGACTATTATTTGCTCTCTTTTACTTAGGTTTTGGGTCAAAATGCATGAAAGTATTCTCGCGAACTAACTTAATGTACTTTCTTGCGGGGTTTGTTATAAATGAGCCAAAGAAGCCATAATCAACTCATAAAGGAGTCAAAATTTGAACAAAGACCAAGATTGGGCCAAGAGCTCTGGAACGTAGACCGCGATAGAAAAGAGCATCCGCGAAAGTGTTAATGCGAACGCGGTCATTAATTTGCGAACCGCGAAAGGGAGAATCGGAGAGGTAGTTTTTGGGCACAGACATGGATGCGGACTGCATCATAAATTGTCGGTTGCAAAAGCACCACTGTGGCCTTGGAATTTCGCAGACCGCATTTGCTAAAGTTCTGAGAGCTCACTAAATAGGCAAAAATGTTAAGAGTGGACCGCGTCAATATTACGCAGCCGCGGAAGGATCTAACGCGGATGCGGTGAAAATTATGTAGTTCACGAAACAAGGTTCAATCCAGTCCCTGATGTGAAGAAACACGGACCACGATCAAAATTATGGGGCCGCAAATGCAAGTGTATGGCCGCGGTCAGAATTACGCGGCCGCGAAACTCCGCAAGGGCATTTTTGTCCGCAAATTTTAGCCTAGTATAAATAGATCTTGTTCATATTTTTAGTTTATGTTATGTTTTAGCTGAGTACATGAGACAGCTAGAAATACCATTTTGGGCAATTTTGTATTTGATTCAACTTTTAACATTAGCTTTTCATATTTTAATCTAGCATTATGGATTTTATCTTTATTTCATCTTTGATTTCTGCTATTTTCATGAGTAGCTAAGCTCATAGCTAGGGTTATGACCGAACCCTAGTATGGGTATTTAATGGGTCTTGAATTTTAGGGCTTGAATGTGTATGGGTTAGTGACTTTTAGCCTAGTCTTGCTAGAACCATTGAATTAGTGATTGCAAACACTGATTTATACCTTTTTGACTTAGTCTCTACTTTAGAAAGAGGGACTAAGTCTAGGAAAAATTAGGCTAACAAGGAATTAGGGTGAACTCAAGAAATTGATATCCCCAATTAATGGGTTAAACCAAGAGATAATAGTACCTGCCTTGAGCTAAAATCACTTGAATTGCATGAATACCCATTTGGACTTGAGAAAGACAAATTGGGCAAAATCACTCAAACTACCGATAGGTATAGAGTGAGTACCCGAGTGTGATAGCTATATCACGACCCAATTAATCATATGATTGCCCTAGATTCATGCTACCCATTAGATATCCACCTAGGCGGAAGTCACTAACCTAGTCCCTTTAAATCCTTGAAAACAAACAATAAAAACATTGTACTTAGTTTTTAATATTGCATGATATAGAATAGAAGTAGAAGTAGAAAACAAACCAACCTTTTGTTGAAGTGCAATTAAGAGCAAAACCCGAATCTGTACTTTGATATAAACCTAACTTCAAATAAATTAACTCCTTGTGGATTCGATCCCGACCTTGTTGGATAAAACTGCATCGACCGTCCCCGCTACTCAATAGTAGTGCAGGCTTGGTCCCGATCAATTTTTGGAGCTATTGTCGGGGAGTTAGATGGTTTTAGTTATATACCCGAGTATTTGTATGTTTTGTTTTTATTTCCTTTCTTTTTTTCTAATTTGTGTGTGAATTGCTTTTAGGTACCAAATAGCTCTTAACGATGATGCCCTCGAAAATTTGCCATTTGGTGGTGGGG
>MU731975.1:16379-41630 GCA_026770625.1 Nicotiana glauca
GGAGGGGGGAGGGGGAGGGGGAGGTAGATGATGATAACGTGGATGATATTCAACCCAAACCTCAAGCATAAAGGATAGGCCGACCGCCTCATGATAATATTCCAAACCCTCCCCACCTCTTAAGGGAAGGACATCGGGTGTTGCCCGGCGAAGGATACTCAAGTGCAATAGTCCTGCCCCAAATTAGGGCGGGCAACTTCCAAACAACCAATGCCATGTTTACACTCTTGGAACAGAGGGGTTTCTTCATTGGAGCTCCACAACAAAATCCTACAAGCATCTCAAGGGTTTTGTTGACACGTATTGAGGGAGCAAGCAAACCAACATTTCTGAGGACGCACTGAGGTTAAGACTATTACCATTTTAAACAAGATGAAAGGCTTTGGATTGGCTAGAAAGGTTGCCCAACCATTCCATCATCACTTGTGATTAGTTGGCCGAGAAGTTAATCGCAAAGTTGTTTTTTCCGGGACATATGGAGACGCTAAAAGATGAGATACTTGCTTTTAAACAAGATCCAAATGAACCGCTTAATGAGATTTGGAAAAGGTATCGGACGATGGTTAAAGAGTGTACGAATAATGATATGACCGAAGCCTTGATCCAATAAACATTCTACTATGGCATAAATACAACAAACCAATGTGTGGTTGACCAACTCACGAGGAGGAACTTCATGAACACGCCATATGGTGAAGCGTGTTATACTTGATGAGATAGTAGATACCTCTTCGGCATGGCAAAGTCGAGCTAATATGCCACAAGGTGACCCTAATGCCATTCACCTACACAAGGAGCTCTATGACCATGGCCAAGCTATAGCCGAGTTGAATACTACCATGGCCAAGCTATAGCCGAGTTGAATACTACCATGAACCAATTGGCCAAAGCTCTGTTGCAACAAGTTCAAGGGCCAAAACAAGTAAATGAAATGGAGTGAATATGATGATCAACAAGAGAAGGCAACGAGGTCAACACTTCAAAACAATCAGGACCAAGAGCAAAGTGGTATTGGGTATAATCAAGATGATTCTTATGATGATCAAAGTGAAGAGGTACAATATGTCAATAATTATCAAGGTCAACGGGGCAATGCTCGGAATCAATAACAGTGGAGATCACAAGGAAATTGGGGAAATCAAGGTCAAAAAGGAAATTGGAATAGTGGCGACAACAACAACCAAAGCAATTGGGGAAGCAACAACAATCAAAATTGGGGGAACCAAGGAAACCAAGCAATTGGGGTGGCAACAATAATAGTAATTGGGGAGGTAATAATAATCAAGGGGGTTGGAACAACAATAATCAAGGGAATTGGGGCCCGGGCTTTCAAAGGCCTCCGATGTGTCAACAACGAAACAACTTGCCTCCATATCCATCATAAGGTCCTAGATCGTCCAATCATGAGATAGAACAGATTGAATCCATGTTTGAGCAAATAATGAAGAAAATGCCGACTCTGATGCCCAATTGGCCTCCCACAACACTTCCATCCACAACTTGAAAGTCCAACTTGGCCAAATTTCTCAAGCTTTGAATACTCGCCCTAAGGGGGCACTACCAAGTGATATGGTAGTAAACCCGAAGGGTAGGAACAATACGGGTCACGCAATGGCGGTGATTACAAGAAGTGGTAGGGGAGGAGTTGCTAGTACTTCTAATCCAAGAAAGATTGTGAGTTATGATGTGTTGGTGCAAGATGATGATGAACCAAGCAATGAGTTGCACGTGAATGATGAAGTGAGGATAGACATTGATGACAACATGGAGGAGACATAAAATGATGTGAACCCGTCTAGGGAACACGTACTGAAAACAGTAGTGCCCAAATCCAAGGATCCCTTGTGTAGGCCTCGTCCACCATATCCTCAAAGGCTTTCAAAGTAAAACAATGAGAACTAGTTAAAAAAATTCATTGATATGATGAAAAGTTTGTCCATAAACATGCCTTCGGTTGAAGCTCTAGAACAAAGGTCGGGATATGGCAAGTTCATGAAAGACTTGGTAACAAAGAAGATATCCATGAATTGTGAAACGATCAAAATGACGCATCATGTGAGTGGCATTGTACACTCCATGGTTCCAAAGCTAGAAGACCTCGGTGCCTCTATTGGTAGTGCTGATTTCGCTAAAGCTTTGTGTGATTTGGGGGCAATCATTAACTTGATGCCATATTCTGTGTTAAAGTCCTTAGGGATTGGGCAACCAAGGCCCACATCCATAAGGTTACAAATGGCAGACAGGATAATGAAGAGGCCATTGGGGATCATTGATGATGTGCTAGTTTGGGTCGACAAGTTCATACTTCCTGCGGATTTTGTAATACTTGACTGTGAGGTTAACTATGAGGTGTAGATCATATTGGGGAGACCTTTTCTAGATACAGGGAAGGCATTAGTTGTTGTGGAAGTAAGGGAGCTCACCTTCCGTGTAAAGCTGTCGTATTTCTGTTGTTCTCATGTTGCTTTGCTGATTTCCAACATGGCAATTTGACCTTTATTTGTTCTTGGTTGCCTCGAAGATCAATTTTAACCCAAGTAGCCTTTGTCTGGCTATTTGGTACCTTATTACTGCTAGTGAGGTAATGTTCCCCTTCTTGATCATGTAATTCTCTTTTTGATTCAATGAAAACATGCCTATTATGCCATGTCAGTGTATAATTGCACCATATACCTGCTATAATTGTTAAGTTCTGGCTATTTGTGATTCAAATGAAATTGTAAATGTGATATTGAGTTTATTTTTTATTGTAAAATAGTTTATATTCCTGTTTTGTTTTATTCCATTTAAAGAATCAAACTCATTTTTAATTTCTGGAATTAGTTACAGAAAACTATTAAAACTTCTCTATTTCATGTTGTCTGATTGTCTCGCATCTTTATCTTTATTGTCCAAGCAAGATCCTATTCCTTGATGTCAAACTACCGTAGCTGTTTGATTTGTTTGATCTTAAGTGTAATTGGATTATTGAATTTGGAGAATTTGTACGGTCAAATAGTTGAATCACTGAATTTGTACATACTTAACTTCATGTACTTCCTGCGATTTAACCGCCAGCTTTGCTCACTTTGCTTCTCCATTAAATACCTGGTCGTATTTGTCGCCTAATCATTTCTAATTCTGTGATTGAGTTTGAAGTCATGTAATATGCCAAATGAAGCATAAGCAGAATAGTTCCCACATTTCTAATAGTAGTTGAATTGGAATTAACATTTAGTCTTGAACTAGTAATATAAACTGATCTCATTATACTTATGTCATCGAATAGCTTCATCACTTCAGATTTCCATATATGTTCTTAAACATTAGGAAATAATAATTAATTGAATAATCATTGTTTGCCTTAGAAAAAATATAAAATTTTGCTTAAAATAATTTGGGGTGTGCCATGCCCAAAACAAAACCTATAATACATGGCCCTCACAAAATTAGATCAAGAGTTAATTCCTTTAGAAATAATTTAGGCGTATCATGCCGAATAAAATCTCAAAACCCATGGCCCTCAATCAATTAATTTTAACTCTTTAGAAATCGGGGTGTGCCATTAGTTGAATTTTATATGGCCCTCGCAAACGTTGCTATTAACTTGAAAGTGCGTAGTTACTTTAGGCGGGCTATTTAAATTAATTTCCTAAACTCGGGTGTGCATTTCATATGACCTAACTCCAATTCTCAACAACGTTAAATAAAATGTGTCGTGGGACCGCGGGTGCATTTCATGTGACGTGGTTCAAGACGTGTTTTAGATAACATTGAATCTTCCTAATTTAATTAAATGGTTAATAAGTTAGAATATACCATAGGCTAAAACATGTATTAAAATTAGATAATATGCCAATTTTAATAGTTTAAGCGACCGCGCTAGAACCACGGAATCAAGGAATGCCTAACACCTTCTCCCGGATTAACAGAATTCCTTATTCAGAATTTCTGGTTCACAGACTTCAAAAGGAAAGTCGAATTTCCTTGATTTGGGATTTCAAGCTAAACCTGTGACTTGGGACACCACAATAAATATTCCAAGTGGCGACTCTGAAACAAAATAATCCCATTTCGAATAATGTCACTTCAATTGGAAAAACTCCCTTATATACCCTCGAGTGTGTAAAAAGGAGGTGTGACACTTGATGCTCTAGTGTTGCATTAGAACTATGGTACTCAAAATGTTGTGTGTGTTGATGATTCATTTGTGTTAAGGGTAATTGTTAGTCCCAATTGATGCAAGATTCACATAAGGAAAACTGAAGTTTCCTTCTGTTTTGTTTTAGTGTATGTGGGAATTACCTTATTTGCTTGTGGACAAGCAAACGTTTAAGTTTGGGGGAGTTGAGAAGTAGGAATTTTAGCCTATTATTTGCTCTCTTTTACTTAGTTTTTGGGTCAATAATGCGTGAAGGTATTCCTGAAAACTAACTTAATGTGCTTGCTTGCAGGGTTCGTTCAAAATGAGCCAAAGAAGCCATAATCAACTCATAAAGGAGTCAAACCTTGAACAAAGACCAAGACTAGCCAAAAGTTCTGGAACGCGAACCGCAACAGAAAAGTGCGGCCGTAAAAGTGTCAATACAGATGCAGTCATTAATTCACGGACGGACCGCATCAGAAATTGGCGGCCGTGAAAGTACCACTGCGGCCTTGGAATTTCGCGGACCGCATTTGCTAAATTTTTGAGAGCTCACTAAATAGAAAAAAATGTTAAGAGCGGACCGTGTCCATATTACGCGGCCAAGGAAGGATCTAACGCGAATGCGGTGAAAAATATGCATTTCGCTAAGCAAGGTTCAATCCCTGATGTGAAGAAATGCGAACAACGATCAAAATTATGCGGCCGTGAAAGCAAGTGTGCGGCCGCGGTCAGAATTACGCGGCCACGAAACCTCCGCAAGGGCATTTTTGTTCGGAAATTTCAGCCTAGTATAAATAGATCTTGTTCATATTTTTAGTTTATGTTATGTTTTTGTTGAGTATGTGAGACGGCTAGAAATACCATTTTGGGCAATTTTGTATTTGATTCAACTTTTAACATTAGCTTTTCATATTTTAATCTAGTATTATGGATTTTATCTTTATTTCATCTTTGATTTCTGCTATTTTCATGAGTATCTAAACCCATATCTAGGGTTTTGACCCAACCCTAGTGTGAGTACTAAATGAGTCTTGAATTTTTGGGCTTGAATGTGTATGGGTTTGTGATTTTTAGCCTAGTTCTTGCTAGAACTATTGAATTAGTGATTGCAAACACTGATTTATACCTTTTGACTTAGTCTCTACTTGAGAAAGAGGGATAAAGTCTAGGAAAAACTAGGCTAACAAGGAATTAGGGTGAACTCAAGAAATTGATATCCCCAATTAAAGGGTTAAACTAGGAGATAGTAATACCCGACTTGAGCTAAAATCACTAGAATTGCATGAATACCTATTTGCACTTGAGAAAGCCAAATTGAGCAAAATCACTCAAACTACCGAGAGGTATAGAGTGAGTACCCGGATGTGATAGCTATATCACGACCCCAATTAATCACATAATTTCCCTAGGTTCTTGCTACCGTCAGATATCCACCTAGGCGGAAGTCATTACCCTAGTCCCTTTAAATTGAAAACAAACAACAAAAATATTGTACTTAGTTTCTAATACTACATGATATAGAATAGAAGTAAAAGTAGAAAACAAACCAACCTTTTGTAGAAGTGCAATTATGAGCGAAACCTGCATCTCTACATGGATATAAACTTAACTCCAAACAAATTAACTCCCTGTGGATTCGATCCCGACTTTATTGGGTAAAACTAGATTGACCATCCTCTCTACTCAATAGTAGTGCAGGCTTGGACCCGATAAAAAACCTTAACAATCTCAGCAACATCATTATCAAATTATTTCTCACAATTTTCAGCCACCATAAACCATATGTTTATCCACAAAATAGTCCAACTAAAAAGACAACCATATCCCATATTCTTTCAAGTGCTATCTTATGATTTTCACTCAAACAACACAACCAACACAAGATTAATTTTGGGAACAATCAAGAAGATGTTATACATACCTTGTACAACAGCTACAACTCGAAAACCTATCTCAACTTAGCTCACAATATCCCTCAATCATACCACAACACCATAGCAGCATTCTCTTGTAGTCTTTAACATCTTTGATGATGATTTGAGTTGTTGTTTCCTTGAATTTGGTTCTTGTGATCTTGAGATATGTTAGAGATGATTTTGGAGATTTGAGAGTGATTTTATATGAGTAAAATCTGTATTGTTAACGATATATAAGGGGATAAGAACACCGCATCAATTCTCCAAGCAGATGGGTAAGCTACCTTCTTGGCAGCTTGAGCAGTGCCACTTCGGATGCTTGTATCCCACTATTCTGATATCGTATTGACAAACAATTTGCAGCATTAGAAACTAAACACATAGGTATTTAATACCATTTAAATATATCCATGTTACTCTAAATATATTGGGAGAAAACTGCATCACAACTTGGCGTATAAACATGCCAATTTCTCCGAAGTGCGGCTACGTGATTTGGCGACCCTACTTTAAAAATCCATATTTCTCTGCCCTATGTCATATGAATGATAGGTTTGGACCATTGGAAACAAGGTTACAAGACCTTTATTTTGGTATATAATATGTCCAAAAAAACCTCATATAACACATGAAATATATTGCTCAAAACGCTTTATTACAAGGAAAATCCTTAGTCGGTTTTTCTGCAACTTAAATCTGATTTTTGTCAAATTTTATGTTTCATATACAAACATCATATATATCCATATCACAACTTCAAAATAATTTAAATCATGATTAAAAAGTCTCATTCATCCTAACTTATCTAATATTTCGTTAAACCTTTCTTAGCCTTGTAGTAGGATTCCATCCTTTTTGAGCTTACATCAATTTACTTATAGCGTACTTTCATGTACGGAAACATGGGGTATAAAACATATCAATGTTACCTTTTGATATTGCTTCACTTGAAGTCCCAGGAAGAAATTTAATTCTCCCATCATACTCATCTCGAACTCACTCCCCATGATTTTTGCAAACTCCTCACAAACCGAATCTGTTGTGGCTCAAAAAATAATATCACCAACATATACTTGAACAATGAGAAGGTTCCTCCCTTATTTCTTCAGAAAATGAGTGTTGTTAATCCATCTTATAAATCCATTTTCTAGATGGAACTTTGATAACCTTTCGTACCAAGCTTGGAGACCTTGCTTTAACCCATAAAGTGCCTTGTCTAGTTTGAACACATGCTTAGGATGCTTGTGACTCTCAAATCCAGGAGGTAGCTTGATATAATTCTTCTTTAAGGAAGCCACTCAGAAATGCACTTTTGACATCCATTTGGAACAATGTGAATTCCATATGTGATGCACATGCAATAAGGATTTTAATAGCTTCCATTCGAGCAATTGGAGCAACAGTTTCATAATAGTCAATCACTTCTTCTTGATTGTATCCTTGAACTACAATACTTGCCTTATTTCTTGTTGTATTTCCAAACTCATCCAGTTTGTTCCTGAATACCCACCTAGTTCCTATAACAGTTCGATCTGCATGTCGAGGAACCAGATGCCATACTTGGTTCCTTTCAAATTGATTCAGATCCTCTTGCATGGCATTGATCGAGTCTGCATCTTTCAATGCTTCTTTGATATTTTTTGGCTCTATTTGAGAAAGGAAGGCTGAAAAGGCAAGTGAGTTTCTTGCTTTTGATCTGGTTTGAACTCATGAGTCAAGAGGGGTGATTATGTCAAGAGGATGTGAGCTTTTGTGCTTCCAATTTGGTACCTGAATCTCATTGTTAGAGGACCCAGGTATGTCTGACTGAGGTTCTTGGGCGCTTTTTACTTCAGCAAGTAGAGTACCTTGGACTGCATCAACAACTCTATTCAGCTTCAGTTGGTGTGATCATGGGACCAGGTTCCTCTCCAGTAGATGTAGTTGCATCATCTTCACTGGATTCCTTTACATGACTCATCATGTTTGCTTTTACATTTTCCATGTCAATAACTTCTCCTAGAACAGATAAAGGTTCTCAACCTTGATCAGCATGTTTGTCCTTCTCATAAGAGAGGTGAGATTCATCAAAGATCACATGCATACTTTTCTCAACACGTTGAGTCCTTTTGTTGTATACTTTATAAGTTTTGCTTTGAGATGAGTATACCAGAAATATTCCTTCATTACTTTTGGCATCGAATTTTCCAAGGGCTTCCATTCCATTATTGAGAACAAAACATTTACACCCAAAAGTCCTTAGATGTGTCAGTTTGGGCTTCCTTCCATTCAGCAGTTCATATGGAGTTTGTTCAAAAGGAACCTGATCATGCACTTGTTCACCAAGTAGCAAGCAGTATTGACAGCTTCTGTCCAGAAATTCTTTGCAATACCACTATCAATCAACATTGTCCTTGCCATGTATTCAAGAGTTCTATTCTTTATCTCCACAATACCATTTTGCTGAGGTGTTCTTGCGCTGAAAAATCATAAGTGATACCATTTTCAATACAGAACTCATCAAATTTGGAATTGTCGAACTCTGTCCCATGATCAGACCTGATGCAAGCTACATTATTACCCATCTTCACTTGAATCTTTTTGAAGAAGGCAACAAACACTTCAAAAGTTTCATCCTTAGTTCTGAGAAACAGAGTCCGGGTTAATCTGGAGTAATCATCAACTATAATGTAGATATATTTCTTTCCTCCCCTACTTGCCACCCTCATAGGTCCACATAGATCAATGTGAAGAAGATCAAGTGGCCTTGAGGTACTAACTTCCTTTTTCGTCTTGAATGGGGATATGACTTGCTTGTCTTTTTACACATGCATCACACGCTTTGTGATCCTTGAAGCTTGACTTGGGCAGATAATGAACCAGGTTCTTCTTAACCAATTTATTCAGCAACGTGAAGATTGCATGACCCAGCCTTATATGCCATAATTCAGCATCATCATCAACAACACTTAGACCGCTGAGATCACCATTCTGCAGAGATTTAAAGTCAGTAACATAGATATTTTTGTATCTTTTTGCTACTAGCACCACCTCACCAGTCACTAGGTTTGTGACTGTACATATTTTTGACACAAATTCCACCTTGTTTCCCTTGTCATAGATCTGGGAAGCACTTAGCAAGATGTACTTCAACCCGTTCACGTAGTACACACTTTTGATTTGGTGTGAGAAAGACTTCCTAATCTTTTCAACTCCCAGAATGTATCCTTTCTTTCCATTTCAAAAGGATACACTCCCTCCTTGCAGGGCCTTAAGTGAAAGGAAATCATTTGTACTTCCAGTCATATGCTTTGAGCAACCACTATCCATGTACCATTGCAAGTTGCTCCATTAACAGTTCCCTGCACAAAAAAATCAGGAGTTAGACTTAGGAACCAAAATGAGTTTGGATCCCTTATAATGAGGAAAGGGGTGAATAAGGGATCTTCTGGTCCAAGCAGGAATCATGCATTTTATATATGAGGGACCAAGTTCTCTACTAGTAGTTACTTTTTCAGCAAAAACTCTATTTTTCTATTGCGACTGAAATCTAGCCTTATAGTTTTCTTTGAAGTGCTCAGTATTGCCACAGTGAGTGTAAAGCCAATTATCAGGTACAATAACGTACTTGCTTTGAAGGTTGTAGTGAATCTTTTCCCTTTGGAACCTAATGCCCTGCCTATTTCCCCCAGTATTGGTGTACATGGCAGTGATAGCATGAGAGGACCAGGTCCATTTGAGTGATTTTTTAAGGTCACTCTTCATTTTTCCTAGTTCTTCCTAAAGTTGTTTGTTTTTCTCAAGCTCAGCACACATACTGGACTTCACTAAATTTAACTTACATTCAAGCTTAATGTGTGTGTCACTTGTAACTTCCTTTTCCTTTTGAGAATTTTCAAGCCTACTCTCCATTTTAAGATTCCCAATTGTTTCCTTCAAGTCCACTACCACTACTAATAGGTCATCTCTCTCATGCTCAATGTTAGCAACTCTCTCAGTTATGACTTCTTTTTCTTTTGTTACACACTCAATGGTCTCTTTTAGTCTACCACAACGAACATTAGATCACCTCTTTCATGTTCTATATTTGTAATTTTTTCATCTAAGGCATCATTCTCTTTCTTTAGGTTCTCAATTATTTCCTTTAAATCAACTACAACGACTACTAGGTCATCTTTGGTCTGTTCTAATTCTCCAAATTCCATAGTTAAAGCATCTTTATTATTTATAAGATTGTGATAAGCATAAATTACCGTATTTGCCAAAGACATGAGTTTTTTAGGAGAAAAAGATTTTAGATTTCTCTGAACATCCAAAAAATTTACCTCTTCATCATCAGACTGAGCCATCAAGGCAAAGATTGAGTCATACTCATTTTCTTCACTTTCTACTGCCTTCATTGAACTATCACCATGATCATTTTCTTCTTCCGATTTGTTGGAGGAGTCTCCCCATGCAACAAGATCTTGCTTCACAATGTTGTCAGCGACATTCTTTCTCTTGAAGTGTTTAACAGGAACCGGGTTCCTCTTGGCTGCTTTGTCAAAGTAGTTTTTGTAATGATCTTGCTTTAGAAGAGGGAAATCCTTGATGAAGTGTCCTGGCTTGCCACATTTATGACAAAGGTCATAATTGTTTGGCTTGCTAGAATTGCCCCTTTTTGGAATGCCACTATTCATGCAAACCATTTTCTAGAATATTCTTGTCAAGTAAGCCATGTCTCCATCCTCACCACTTGAATCATTGATATCTGTCTTGAGGAACAGGTTCTCCCCTTTGGTCTCTCTTCTTTCATTGTCCTTCTTCTTCAATTCATATTTTTTCAGATTACCGACAAGCTCATCAATGGTTAGCTCCTGCAAGTCCTTCACCTATGTAATAGCGTTCACTTTGCTTTCCCATGAGTTGGGCAGGACCCTGAGTATTTTCCTGATGATTTTGTTTATGGGAATAATTTCTACAAGAAAGTGAAGCTCATTGATGATAGAGGTGAAACGAGTGTGCATGTCTTGGTTGGATTCATCATCTTTCATCCTGAAAAGCTCGTATTCAGTTGTAAGCATATCAATCTTTGATTGTTTGACCTATGTTGTTCCTTCATGAGCTGTTTGAAAAGACTCCCAGATTGCTTTTGCTAATTCACATGCTGATATCTTGTTATATTCATCATGACCAATGCCACAAATAAGGATTTTCTTTGCACGTAAATTCTTTTCTACGGACTTTCAACCAGCGTCATTGAATCCTTCCTCATCTTGGGAATGGCTATAGTTGGGTCACTAAGATTCTTGGTAGGAACAAAGGGTCCATCACAGATAGCATCCCATAGCTCTGAATCTTCAACCATGATGAAGTTGTGCATCCTAGTCTTCCACCATCTATCATATTAACCATTGAACCTTGGTGGTCTGCAAGTAGACTAGCCTTCTTCAAAGTTTGGCAGAGCAGTCATGAGGATCCTTTCTAGGTGTTAACCTGATAGAAAGAACCCGATCTGATACCAATTAATAGAATTTTAGGGTCCACCAAACTATATAGAGAAACAGGTACTCTATTAGTTCCCACAAAAACCACGCACACTGTAGTAGTTAAATGACAAGAGCAACTTTACTTGGAAAATTTCCTGCTCAATGGGATTGAAAATCATGACCTACCCTTGTACGATTTCAACTTCACTACTGAGCAACTTTCAGATTACTGTGACGATCCGGCCCTTCGTCACGTGAGTTACTGTCCTGTTTCCCCCATATTGTGTTTCTTTATGTTTCAATATCAGTATTTGAGTTGATCGGGTGGAATTGAGTTGATTTTAGTGGGAAATGAGGCACGTAGCCTCTTAGAAGAAAGCTTGTTTTAGAAAAGTCAACCAAAAGTTGACTATGTGGTTAGAGGGCTCGGATGTGAAATCCGGTGGTTCGGTTAGTTTCGGGGGATGATTTGTGACTTAGGAGTGCGATCGGAACTGAATTTAGAGGCCCGGTGTAGAAATAGGCTTGAATTGGCGAAGTTTGAATTTTGGCGAATTTCGGTTGATAGGTGAGATTTTGACCCGAGGGTCGGAATGGGATTCCGAGAGTTGCAATAGTTTCTCTAGGTGATTCTGGATATGTCTGCCAATTTTCAAGTCATTCGGATGTTGTTTGGTCGGGTTTTTGATTGAATGCGTATTGCGGTAGTTTTGATGAAAACTAGGCTTGAATCCGATGTGATTTAATGGTTTTAGCGTTGTTTGAAGTGTTTTGAGGATTGGAACAAGTTTGAATAAGGTTTTAGGATGTGTTGGTGCTTTTGGTTGAGGTCCCCGGGGCCTCGGGGTGATTTCAGATGGTTAAACGGGAGTTTGAAGCATTTGTTGCAAGTCAGATTTTTTCAGTCTTCTGGTATTTCTGCATCTGCGTAAAAGGAGCCGCATACGCGGTTCCGCAGATGCAGTAGGGGAGATCGCAGAAGCGGGCAGGTGTGGCTCAGGGAATTTCCGCATAAGCGGAAGGTGCGTGCTTCAGCGGGTCCGCATAAGCGGATACTTTACCGCAGAAGCGGTTGAAGGAAAACCACATAAGCGGTGTTTGGATCGCTTAAGCGGTCCCAGGGGTTTTAAGTGAGACCGCAAAAGCGGTCAAATTGTCGCGTGTGTGGGACCGCAGGTGCGGTCAGTTGACCACAGAAGCGAAAAAAGGACTGGTGTTATAGTGAACAGTGTTCACGAACTTGGAAAAGAAGCAAACATTTTGGACTTCGACTAAAGCGGGTTTTTGGGCGATTTTGAAGAGGATTCAAAGGGGTTTCATCAGGTATGAATTATTGGACTCAGATTATATTATTATGGTGTAAAAACATGAGTTAATCACTGAATTTCAAGGAATTAAAGGGTAAAAATGGAGGTTAGGGCTTGAAACTTAAGAGGGTTTGAATTGAGGATTTGAGGGGTCAAATGGACTCCGATTCTTGTGTATTTTATATGTACGGACTCGTGGCGAGACGAGGATTCCGATGATGTGAATTTAGTAATTTTTTTAGAAGTGGGCCCAGGGCTCGGGTTTTGCCAACTTCGTGTTTTTGGGTGTTTTTCGAGTTCTTTCAATTGGGTTATGTTCCATTCGCTTATTATAACATATTCCTTATGGTTTTGATCAGATTTGACGCGTGAGGAGGTTGATTCAAGAGGGAAAGGCTTAGCGTACTAGTCTCGTGGCCGGTTTGAGGTGAGTAATAGATGTAGATGATGACCCGAGGGTTTGAAACCGCGGTATATCACATTGTGATGCTATATTGAGGCGAGACATGTACTCTACGGTGAGTGCGGGGTCGATTGTCATTGGGGACTATGGCTTAGTCCGACCGAATGATGTTCGTACTGTGTTATTGGCTAGAAATTAGTCGGGAAACCTCCTACTTGGATGGTTGTGAATATCTTTGGGCTGTATGCCGATTATTTGGATCCCGTAGGGATTATTATCACTGTTTTCATGATATTTAGCATGTTTTCATGTTATCAGTCCTGAGTTAAACACTGTTTCGAAATGGCTAGTAAACTTCTAAGGTTTTAAACACTAAATATATAATTTATGATAATTGGAACTGAAAATGGTAAGTTTGACTGTGCCCCGTGTGGCTTGCATGCATATGACTCGATTGATTGTGGATCGGCTGCATGCCGCAGCAGTCATGTGCATTGCATTGCATTCATACATCTATATCTGCCTGCTTTATCTGTCATTATTTGTTGTTGTTCCACCGTTAAATGTGTAGAAGTATTGGCTATAGCTTTGCATTGTTATATTTCGGGATTTCTTACTATCAGTCATTATACATGTCTATTACCACTGAGTTGGAAGTACTCACTTTACTCCCTGCACCATGTGTGCAGATTCAGGTGTCTCGGGAGCTTAGCAGAGTTATTTGCTGTTTCAGAGCTTTACCGGAGTTGTCGAGGTAGCTGCCTGACGTCCGCAGGACCCGACTCCTCCCCTATCCCTTTATCATTTTTTTCGCAGTTTTGAACATTTATATTATTGAAGTCTTATTATTCTGTATTGTTAGAGGCTCTAGACTCATGACCCCCAGGTCTTTGGGAGTCCTTTCGGTGTTATCCTGATATTCAGTTCTGCTTTTATCTATCAGTTAAAACTTTTAGCTTTATTATTGTTAATGATATTCAAACAACTGATTTTGAGCTTAGTGCTCGGGTTGAGAGTGTAAATGGTCGGGCTTGCCTAGCAATTGTGTTGGGCGCCATCACGACCGGGATTGGGGTCGTGACAATTACAACCTACGTAACCTAGGAATTAATCTCTTAATCCCTCACTAATTTGTAATACTCTATTACAAGCCAATTTTTAATAACTATATTATAAAGACTCTACAACTCGACTAACTCTAAACAAGACACAAACACAAGGGTTTATGATTTAAAAGAGTTTCCTATGAAATGCTTCTAAACAAGCTAAGTAGGAATTACAATTGAAGAACTATTACAAAGTTACAACTCAACTAAGGACATACAATAACTTGATATAGGGAACTGTTCCATAGTAGTGTTATTCTTTGTTTTTGACGCACTTGAGTAAAAGGTCTAAGTGTTCAAGTGATTTGTTTTACCCTCCTTGATATTAATAATACATTTGTGACATCATTTAGGATGATGTAAGCAAGGTAGCTAAAATACACTCCCCATAAAGTTGACTGTTGCACTGTAGCGTGTGCAAGCAGCAACTTTACAACTGGGCAAGTTGACTTGTGTAGTTTTCTCGGAAAAGGGTAGCTATTTGTTCCCTTTGTTGTTCCCTATGGAAATATTAACATGGTTGACATATGAAACACGCCGTCTTATAAGGCTATAACTAGGGGTGTGCAAACCGAATCGAAAAACCGCACCAAATCGAAAAGTCAAACCAAATCGATGAAAAATTCGATTAGGATTGGTTCGATTTGGTTTTCTATTGAGTAAAAAAAAATCTGAACAAAACTGACATATAAATATATAATTTCTACATATACTTTTAAGAATTTTCATAGAATTTTCCTTAAAAAATATCTTGAAATATTTGTGATTCTCTTATGGGATGTGTTAATACCCAATTTTTCACATAATATTTTTAAAACTATGCCATCAACCAATTAGTATTTTTTATACAATTTCTGTATTTTAAAAATATTTTAATTAATTTATTCCAGCATTTGTTTTATAAAATAATTACTTATTGCATCACAAATAGTTTTATATTAATTTTTGCGGTTTAATTTTATTATTTACATTTATACTAATTTTCAATTGTTGCACAAATAGCCACATTTGTATTTTTAGGATGCAATTGCAATTACTTTGCAATTATAGCCTATGCATGCATTATTACATCATTTTACCAAAACAAAGCCTGTTATAGTTTTAAAATATTAAGTAATTACTTTAAAACATTTTCATGCATGAAAATAATTTTTGATAATTTATTAACTATTTTTAAAATTGTTTTAGCAATTAATTACGTATTTAACAATTAGCCCCTTTTTCATTTGGACCTAGTCTATTAAATCAACCAAATTTCAACTCCCCCCCCATCCCAATTCATTTAAACTGGGTCTAAAACCTACCCAGCCCAAACCCAGAATCCACCCGACCCATTTCTTGCTAAATCCTGGCCGTTGATCATTTTGATCAACGGTCCAGATCCCCTCTTACCTAAATTAAACCTAATGACCTCCCACCAAACCTCTCATTTCCCTCTCCTCTCATGCTGACATCTGATCCTCTCTTCTCTCAAATGCTCCCAAGTCTAAACCCTAATCCACCCTCGCCGTCACTCATTTATGGCCATTCATGGTGGTTTCTCACCACCCCTAGGCCTCTAATGGCCTCTCCTATGTCGGTATCGTCATATCTAGGGTCCTCATGGGACCAGGGTTAGTCTGCTTACGCCTTTGGTCGTTGCTCGCCTGTTGAGGCTGTTCCGGTTCGATTTTGAGTAAGATCTTCCTATGTCGCCTTAGATCTATGGATTTCTAAGCCTGCTTCTTCACCTCTGTGTTGTTCTTCTCGAAACCCTACTTTTTATCGTTTGAACTTCTCAGATCTGTGCAAGATCTGAGATGGATCGAACCTATTTCACATGAGTTTTACAAGAACCTTCTGATTTTCGAATAGTTTTCCATTTTTTCTAAACTAGGATTTCCCGAAAATTTCTTCCCCTAAAATGTTTGATAATTTTGAGTGTTTAATCCTCTATTTATCATGTGTTTTAATTGATTTCGTAAAGTTTGTTTTAACCCTAACTCGTTTATGCTAAAAACCCTAATTTTTTTTAATATTTCATTTGAATTCTGAGTTTGTCTAGGTTACTTGTGCACCGATTTCGTTCTATGCTTTGGTTCTTGTGATTTTTCTTTAGCTTAATTAGAGGTCTTGTGATTTTTTTTATCCTAATGTGCCTCTATTAATGTTCTTGGTTCAATTCCCTACTGATTCTATATGTCTATATTCATTCTGGATATTCATGGTAAACCCATATTTTTCTCCTTAAATTAGTAATTGATTTGGATTCTTGATTTATCAATTTATTTCATTAAGACCTATGTGCTAATTCCTAACTATTTCTTTTATTTATGGTCTTGATTAGCTTTCTTACCTTATTCGATTAGCTGTGATATTTACTGATTCTTCATTATATATTTTCTTAATTAAACTTTTGTCTATTTACCCCTAATTGCTCATTTGATTTTCTTTCCTTAAATGTATTCTGCGTTTACCGTTGGGTAATTACCCTTAATTAAGGGAAAATTACACTAAATGGTATATAATTGATTATGTGGCTTCCTTAATGGCAAAAGGGTTGGTTCCTGTTACCTTATTTTCCTTGCACGTAACTGATATATATACTCTCCTTTACTCCCCACTTCTGGACACAAACATTAGTTCATAAACCACTACTTTTACACTCTAAAAATCTCTTTTGCTCTCTCTGCTACTTTTTTGTTATTATAGCCGGCTGCAAGCCAAGGTTGAAAATTGTGCAACATCTGTCCTACATCTTGTGTTTTCTTTCCCTAACTGGTATGCTTCTGATTAAGTTTCAGAATCCAAAACTATGTGTTTATTTGCTGTCTTAGTTCATCAACCCTGAGTTCATTCCTGCTTTTGTTTACTGCTTACCTAGCATGCCAAATACTGCCTTATTCAAATATGTAATTAGCATGTCCCCACCTTACTAGGATGTTCACTATCTTGTTTAACATGTTTTGCATATGTAACTAGCATGTTTGACTGACTATTGTTCATCTAGCATGCCTAAAACTTTGCTTTTGTATAATCAACATGCCTACACTTGTTAATACTGTGAGCACATGATTTTTGCCCTAAGCAAATTATTCCCAAAGTTCAAACAAAATGATTTTTCTTTATTTTTACAATTTTTGTGTATTTTGGTGTCATTTTCTAATAATTGTTGCATTTTTTGTGTTAATTGGTTGCATAATAATTCATATTAAAATTACAAAAATATGCATTTGCATTAGGAATTTAATTTCATATTTTAATATGAAGTAGGTATTAATTTATTTTAGAACAATCTAAAGAAAAATAAAAAATAGTTCATTTTATTGCTTTAATTGAAAATTATTACAAAATAGTTTTAAAAAGTAATTTTAGGCTATTAATTAGTTTAGTTTAAAGTTTTATTTTTATTTTTTGGAATTCAAAAAATACAATACAAAAATACAAAATACAAAAATAAAAATAAATACAAATTACAAAGTGGGAAACAAAATACATAAATAAACAAAAGAAATAAAATAAATGGAATACAAAATTGGGCTGCTATGTTTTGGAAGCCCAAATACACTAAGCATCCGCCTAAAGCTAGCCCAAATTAGCTCCCGATCCGGTCCAACCTTGTTATTCAAAACGACGCCGTTTTATGCAAATTAATCTGGGCCATCCATCGCCCCTCATCCAACGGCCCACATTAGATATCTTTATTTCCATATAACTGTTCGAAACCTAGTCAAAACATCTGAGACCAATCTCTCTTCATTGTACAACACATGAGCCTCGCCGGAATCCCCTACCGCCGGCAAATGCCATTTATGCCGTTGACCACCAGATTAACACCCTTGGCTCCCCTTTTCTTCCTCAATCCAAATCCATCGCTCTTTTCTCTCGAATACCACCCAATCGATTCGAATCTTCATCGAAAGATTTTCTGGCCAAGTCGCTACCTATGCCAAACGGTCCCAAATTAACACCATGGGACCGCCTTGACCTCCCCTACACAGATACCATGGCCGCTTGGCTCAAATGTGGCCGGAACGGCTCGAATATCCATTTTAATTTCTCCGGCCAAAACCCTAGAACGACCAAAGTGCATGCAAATGATGTCAAAAGGTCCCTGGACCTTCCTCATAAGTATTTGATCGCCAATAGAGCTTAAGTGACCTTAGGAATTGACTGATTCTGGAAGATGTCAACTGGCCGGAGTTCTGTGGGTTGTTGCTGCTTGCAATTGGTTATTTGGCTGTATTGAAACTTATTCAAATCATTGAATTCACTCTGGCCTGCTGTTGTGTTGCACTGATTCGCTGACCTCTTCCTTCTTCTTCTTTGAATCCTCACTTTCCAGGTACACAATTGCTCTCTGACGACTATGAGTTGAACTGTGTAAAACCAGCTTCTATGAGGAATGAATTTATTTGAAGGATTTGACACTGATTAGTCTCTGGTTGTATCTGTACATTCCACATGTGTATTGATTTGGTTTGTGTTCTGTATTAATTGGACTGTTAAGTTTCAAGCTCGTAATTGGAATGTGGCTTTGTGGTAATTTCAATTGGTTGGCCTGGCATTAACTTCAGTATGTTAATTCAAATCAGCTAGTCTATGTTACCTCAGAATTTAACAATCCAGTACTGATTTTCTGATAAGTTTGAAGTTTTGGATAAGGAAAATGCTCATTGAAATGATAAGTTGAATAGGGTGATTTATGATTAGTATGTGAGTGCACGATGCAGCACACGTTAATTTCAGTGGTTTAGTGACTAATGCAAAATTGATCAGCTTGTTTGTGTTGATTAAGTCGTCATTGATTTGGATTGATCCTGGTTGAATTATTTTGAGTCGAGTAGGGCAGTCTAGTTTGGCCGATGAAATTTTAAATTGATGGACTTTACAAGCATGTGATTTAGATTTGGGATATGTGTTGTAGGAATAAAAATTAGTAGTTTGTTTTCAGAGATTTAATGGTGAAGTCAATTAATTCATTTCAAGTGCTCAGATTGATCCGTAAAGGTTAATGGATGCTTTAGTGACATGACATGATGATTTATTTAATTTTGGCATGTAATTGACAATTATTTTCTGATTTAATTGCTTAGTGTAGTACCAGAACGTTTTATTTTCTGTTTGCGCCGAGGTTCGAACCTTTCACCAGCGTTTGATATGCACGAACACCTTGGTCCATGAGCAGGTCCAACATTGAAGCAGAGGAGACGTCCCTATGTGTACGCATGTGATGTGGTCTGGGCTCGTTTGGGCCAAGCCTGGATCGCTGCTTGCCACTTAGCATTGGTAGAAAATAATGTTCCTTTTATATGGCATATCAATTAGTTTATTTTAGAGACAAAAAATTGAGTAGAATACTATAGTTTACTTTAGATTGACCTTAAAATAATAAATGAGACGAGCCTCGCCAAACAAAATTATAAATAGCGGGACCCTCAATAAATTGCTATATAAAAATAATTAGAATTTGGGAAGGCCATTTAGCGAACTTCATGGCCTTTCCCCAAAATAATATTACGTTAGAATCTTTAGGCGCAATTTAATTAAATTACTTCGTTAAACTCTGGTGCGCATTGATGCGACCCAAATCTAAATCTCGACAAAGTCAAAATGTGTTGAAAACCACGGGTGCATTGATTGCAACGTGGTTCGAAATGCGTTTTCACGACGTCGCAATTCTTTTAAAATAAACAAAGATAAAAAGCGGTTTATGAATAAAAGGCACATAATCTAGCATGTATTAAAATCAGATAAAATCAAATACAACAGTTGAGCGACCGTCCTAGAACCACGGAACTCGGGAATGCCTAACACCTTCTCCCGGGTTAACAAAATTCCTTACTCGGATTTCTGGTTCGCAGACTGTAATACAGAGTCATATTTTTCCTCGGTTCGGGAGTAAAACCGGTGACTTGGGACACCATTAATCTCCCAAGTGGCGACTCTGAATAATTAATAAACTAAATCCCGTTCCGATTGTCCTTTAATTGAAAAAATTCCTTTACGCCCTTGCGGGGTGTATAGTAGTGGAAAAAGGAGGTGTGACAGCTCTGGCGACTCTGCTGGGGACACAAACCCAGAACTACGGTTCAGGGTTTAAGAATTTGAGCTCGGAATAATTGTTGTATTTGATTATATCTGATTTTCTTACATGTTTATGCTTAATGTGCTAAATGTTTACCGTTTTGATATTATTTGAACTGTATATAAATTGTGCCGAAACCCTTCTCTTCTCACCTCCGGGGATGTGCTTACTGGTTGAGACTCCCTATTCTGTTAGTGTCATACCTTGAAATAAGAAAGAGGTCGGACAAGTTACTAAGCCGGACGATCCCGCGGGTCCCCGGTACGTAGCCCCCTCATCGACTAGTGTTGTCCGCTCGGGTATACAGTCTAGAACACATGCCCAGGATTTGAACCTAGAATAACTTGACTTAATGCCGGATCCCTAGTAGGAGCGATTATTTGCATCACGTGCATATGACTTAGGGGACTCAACACAGGGGTAGGGTCCGTCTAGGACAGGTAACCGGATATGAAATGACTATCATAACGCATTTTACGTGTTGCATTTATTTGTCTCGAGCCCGCATGCTGACCGATTTTTGAACATCGAAAAATTTGTGAAATTGAGAAAAAGAGAAAAATAGCAGTGTGAAGAATTAATTGTTTAGTTTTAGAAAAACCGATGCCCAAATGCTGTCGAAACTCTGCCGAAATTTCGAAAAAAAAATGAAAAATGGAAATGTTTTGTTTTTTTAGTTTGTTTTACTAAAAAAAAAAATAGAAAAAAATGTCTTTATTTTTGGAAGTTGTTCGCAGAAAAAGAAAAAGAAAAGAGTCTTTATTTTAGTTTGGAAAAAATAGGTTGTTTATTTGTTTGTTGAAAATGAAAAAAAAAAGTATTGCTTTTGCAAGTAGTTTTGTTATTTTCTTTTGAAATGCCAAAAATAAAAAAATAAAAAAAATGAAAAAGCGTCTTGTTTTAAAATAATTCATTAATTCGCCCGAACCATGCTAGTTTGATTCTCACTGGTTGTGAGATACGTAAGCAACCCTCATCGGGTCCAACCACCCCTTTTGCAAAAAAATAAAAAAAATAAAAAAAAATGTCAAATTTTAAATTTTGTTATAAGTCAGGTGATGCCATTCTTGTTTAAAATAAGCCGAAAGTCCTTCAAAGGGACATCGGAAGACTGTTTTGCAAGAATAGCCACCTTGAGTCAATTTTAAAAATAATTGGCGAACACAGCCTTAAAATCTTCTCCTTGAAATGCTGAAAGGTCGTATCAGAAAAATTGGGCTTTATTTTTGAAATTAGAATTGAAAAAAAGAAAGTATATATAGTGCCTTTTTATTTTAGGTCATAAATAAGTGATTAAATCACCTTAATAAATGTGCAGGATGAGCACGACTCAAAATGAACCTTTCTCAATCATGAATAAGATCCCTTTGGAATTATGTCTGTGGTGGAATGATTTAGGAAGCGAAGGGCAAGATGAAGTTAAGAAATATTTGAAAGGGCTTACCGGTTTGCTAGAAATTGTGCCTTGGGGAGATATTATTAGAGCATTAGTGACGTGTTGGGACCCGGCACACAATGTGTTCCATTTCTCAAACTTCGAGCTTACTCCAACATTAGAAGAAATGGCTGGGTATATCAGGAAAGATGAGGTTCCTTTAGAAGACAAATATTTAGTGGCCCCGAGAATTGTAGCTGTGCACATATTTTTAGACTCCCTAAAGATACGTAGAATGGTTCACAATGCAGATCTGGTAAATGGCTTTTGCACCCCACACTTCATATACCATAGATACCGGGGGGTTCAACAACCCAGAAAGCAAGATATGTAGTAATGGAAACCGCCAAAAATGGGAAGAGCATAGGCGTGTCGCTTTCATGGTGGTTTTTCTAGGGCTGGTGATATTTCCAAGGAAAGATGGAAACATTGACATAAAAATAGCCGGGGTCGTCAGTACTCTAATGACTCAAGACAAAAGCACTCTTGCACCTATGATATTAGCTGATATCTTCCGCGCTCTTACAACCTGTAAAGCCGGGAAAGACTTCTTCGAGGGATGCAATTTACTGCTGCAAATGTGGATGACCGAGCACCTGTGCCATTGCCCTCAGTTTTTGAGCTATGGGTCTCCAGAAAAAACATGCATAGAAGAGTTCTACACGAGAGTTAAAAGGGGTCAATTTTCCTAAAGGATTCACGGGTTGGAAAACATACTTTCGATCCCTTACGGCTAGTTAAATAGAATGGACGCTTGGATGGCTACCTGTTAATGAAATCATATACATGCCAGCAGCAAGGCCACATATCCTCTTAATGGGTCTCAAAAGAATTCAACCCTATGCTCTATATCGGGTTTTGAGGCAGCTTGGAAGATGCCAGATAGTGTCGAAGGAAGGTGATCTTAGTACTCAGGTAGTTGAGATTAGTCCTGAAGGACAATTCCCTGAAGCAAAAGTCCGCCAGATTTGGAATGAATGTTAATCCTTGAAGTCAGACACTTGCATAAAGGATCTGGCCAAAGGTGAAGTATCGCCCGAGTACTCTGCTTGGTATAGGAGAGAATGTGAGCATGAAAGGCCAGCTAAAAGACCTCATATCCAAGAGTTTGCTGAATCATCGAGAGAACAGTGGGCTTGGCTAGCCAAAGAGAATGAGTACAGGGCAAAAATAAGCGAGCTGGAAAAACAAGTCCAAAATCTTAAATTTGAAAACAGTGTGCAAGCTGCGGCTGATGAGGGCGAGAAAAAGAAATTGGCCAAAGAAAATGAAGCCTTACAAGCCCAAATCCAGAAAATGAAGATAGCAGCGGAAAACCCTGTTAGGAATGCCAAAGATGCAAAGCTTATAGACAATTTAAGGCAAAAAGTAAATGATTACAGTTTTGACCTCAACAAAGCAGAAAAGGAACTAGCTGAGGTTCGAAGACAGTTGGCTAAAAATGCAGAAGAACGAGCCCGCATGATTCAACAGCTGAAAGAGGAACATGACAATGAGGTCGCCAGATTGAGGAAAAGGGTCATTACCGCAGAAAACAAAATGAGCAAACAAGCAAAAGAGTTCAAGGTTGAAAGGGAACACTACTATACAGCTTTGGCACAATTAGAAATGGACCTACAACAACTTCAGGAGAGAAATCAGCAGACTCTGGAGGCCAGGGCCGAACAGATAGGGCGGTTACTTCAGGAAAAAGGCATAATCAGAGAAAGAATCCTAGCTATTGCTCACCACATTACAAGAAAATGCCAAATGTGCGAAAATATGACTCAGACTACCTTCTTTGCCTCAGTGATGGTATTTGTGAAACAGATAATGAGTGACCTGGACAGACTTCAAAGGGAACTTGCATGTAGGCCAGCGGTGAGACCGAACAATGTCCCGTGGGCACCAGGAGCTTTAATATATTCATGAGTCTGTATTTCATAGTGTCAGTTACTTGAGTCTGTATTTTCATTTTTAGTCAGTCTGCATTTCATTATTAAGAAGTCTGTAGTCTTGTTTATCATTGAGAGTATATCATTGTAATAAATGTGTTTGCTATTAATAAAATTTAAAATTCCAAAAATTGTAGTTTTTATTTTTGCATTTATTTGGTTAAAGCAAGATCACGATATATAGGCAATTCTCATAGGACTCGATCATAGCAATTTGAGAAACAAAATAAAAAGGTGGGAAGTAAAAGAAAGAAAAGAAAAAAAAAAGGGGAGATCCGCAATAAAAATAAAAGAGCCAGGAGAAAGCAAAGAAAAGGCAAAGAATAAAAGAAAGGTTATATTTGAGAATAAATAAGCCGGGATGACGCATGTGGCCGAAAAAATTCATATTAGTAACCGATAATTGCCTAGGTGCATCCATGCTTCAAATATGTGGTCCTTTGTCTTTTAATGCCCTAACCACTAATAACGCTGTTGTTGTTGATGAGTTCAGACAGGTGTTTTAGCTAGCTGGCATTCTGGAAACTCATCCATATAATACCCTCTCCAAAGATATGTCAAAAATGGTTAGCCAAGAGATCGAAACAACTATTGTTGACCCGGCCAGGGAGGAAGAAATAGTGGATGTCGATGCTATGAAAGAGGAAATATACAAACTAAAACAACAAATGGCCGAGATGTACCAGGCCTGGGCAAAAGGACATCCCCTGCCAGTTTATCCTGCCAATCCTGCCAATCCTGCCTATCCTGCCTATGTTCCACCACCAGTTCAATCACAAGATCCTTCACACCGTAAATTCTTCCCCGGCCTACCCTACTTATCCCCCATACTACGCAACCACTTCTCAAACACCACCACCTCCACCACCAAAACAGACTCCGTGTCCTCCACCACCAGTTGCTCCTATGTACGTGGCTCCTCCACCCGCCATGTTACACAAATCTTCAAGTGAACCCTTGTTCCACGCTCAAGAAAACCACTATTATCCGCCCGAGCCTACTTTCAAACCTCATGAGCCATACTCTTATACTCCTATTATTGATATATCAGCTAAAGAAGAAAAGCCTCCTAAGAACCCCGAACAGGAGGAAATGATACGCAAAGTAAAAAGTTTGGAACAATCATTGTTAAACATGCAAGGTTTAGGAGGGCAAGTGAGTGTTGCTTATAAGGACCTGTGTTTGTTTCCAGAAGTCCAACTGCCTGTGGGTTTCAAATTACCGAAGTTTGATCTTTATGATGGACATGGCGATCCTGTAGCTCATTTGAGAGGATTTTGTAGTAAGATGAGAGGTGCCGGAGGAAAAGATGAATTGTTAATGGCGTATTTCAGCCAAAGTTTCAGCGGATCGGCTTTAGAATGGTATACAAGACAAGATCATACCCGATGGTACACGTGGGATAACATAGCCCAAGCATTTGCAAACCACTTTTAGTATAATTTGGAGATTGTCCCTGATCATCTTTCTTTGACCAAGATTGAAAAGAAACCTGGAGAAAGTTTTAGAG
>MU731976.1:2538-15827 GCA_026770625.1 Nicotiana glauca
CTAATTATAATATATTTATATTTATTAATTCAAAAAGAGTAACTAATTAATTCAAAATTTTAAAAAGTTTTTTTAGTTAAAAAGGTAGTTTATTTTGTCTTAACAATGACACTTGGCTTTTTGTGATTATGCCACTTGTCTTAATAATATGCTTTTGCCTCTCCTTTTATTATATATAGATTTTAAAACAATTTTAAAACTCTAAATTGAAACCACACCCCAATTTGAATTGGCAAATTTTTATTTATTTATTTTCGTTTTTTATTTTAAAATAATTTTAAAACTCAAAATTGAAACTATTCCCCAACTTGAGTAGGTAGGTCTTTTTAATTAATATTTTCGTTTTTTTATTGTAGCTAATTTAATTTTTTATTATTTTTCTTTTTTATTTTAAAATAACTTTAAAATACCAACTATAAACTAGTCCCCAATTTGAATGGGTAGTTATTTTTTTTATTTTTTTGTTTTTTAATATAGGTAATTATAATATATTTATATTTATTAATTCAAAAAGAGTAACTAATTAATTCAAAATTTTAAAAAGTTTTTTAGTTAAAAAGGTAGTTTATTTTGTCTTAACAATGACACTTGACTTTTTGTGATTATGCCACTTGTCTTAATAATATGCTTTTGCCTCTCCTTTTATTATATATAGATTATTATAAAATGTAAGCTCAGAATTTTTGATAGAGCACTTAAAAGGAAAAATCTGAAAAAAAGGAGAATGGAGATAATTGAGATTCTTAGGCAATGAGTGGTGACACGTAAGCAGGCTTATGTCCCTACTTTATGTTTGTGAGATAATACATAAATTACCCATTAAACTTGTTCGAAAAAATCATTTACATACATTAATTTTACGGGTGACCTATGTCCTCCCTATTCTTGTTTGGGGTGAATTTAATACCTCATTGGTAATACTTAGTCAGTCTTGTGGTGGGGTGTGTAGTACACGCGCGCCACGTGTCAATATCTGCTCAAAAACGATTTTATTTTTGCTTTTACAAAAAAAAAAAAATTAGTTTTTCCAATTTTTACAAAATGTTTAAAAAACTGAAAAAATAAAAATAATATTTTTCAAAAACGAAAATATTTTGTTAAAATTAATTTTTTCAGTTTTTAAAAAATAAAGATATTTTGTTAAAAACGATTTTTTCAGTTTTAACAAAATAAATTTTTTTTAAAAAACTGAAAAAATAAAAATAATATTTTTCAAAGACGAAAATATTTTGTTGAAAATAATTTTTTCAGTTTTTAAAAAATAAAGATATTTTGTTAAAAACGATTTTTTTCTGTTTTGACAAAAAAAAAATTAATTTTTACAAGTTTGTTTTTCCAAATTTTACAAAAAAAAATCTTTAAAAAACTGAAAAAATGAAGAAAAAAACTTTTTTCAAAAGCAAAAATAATTTGTTGAAAATATTTTTTTCAGTTTTTAAGAAATAAAAATATTTTATTAAAACTGAAAAAAAAATTGTTTTTACAAACAAAAAAAAATCAGTTTTTACAAATATATTTTTACAAAAAAAATATTTTGTTAAAAAAATAATTTTTGCAATTGTGAGAGGAAGAAGAAAAGGTGGAGAGAGAAATAACAAAAAGAGAAAAAAATAAGAAAAGAAGAAGTAAAAGAAAAAGGAACGCACACAGTAAAATTTTTCCCTCTGCACGCAAGATTGGGAGACTGAAGCTACTCTCTTTGTCACGTCATCATTTAGGGTGGTCTTAAATTCACCCCAAACAAGAATAGGGGGGGACATAGGTTGCCAGTAAAATTAAGGTATGTAAATGATTTTTCCGGACTAGTTTGATGGGTAATTTATGTATTATCTCTATATTTATATATAGATTCATTTTGGTAGCTATTAATAGGTACTGAAAGAGATCTCTATACCTTGCTTTCACACAATATTATTCTCCAAAAACTAAGGTGGTTAATTTATATAGACATTTACAAAATTTGTGCTCTAATTAACATAACATCTTGGTAAAAATTAATAAATTCAGGAGGGAGTATTATAATCTTTTATGGATAAAACATCTCATAATATTTTTAACTGAATAACAGAACTTGCTAGGTATCTTGGTGTGCTAATTACCCCCCCCCCCNATCAAATTTAATGTGTTTTTATCATTTGACATTCTTTCATTAAGCGGAGAGAAGCTAGGAAGAAGATGTAAAGAACCTATGAGGATTTTTTGTGATTTCACGAGATTGAAATGCAATAAAGAATTTGATAGAGATAGTAATAAAGGATCCCTGTGCATTTCTCAATATTGCCAAACCATGCATATAAAGCTACATTTTTCAATCATCTCGTTTTATATTTCCTACTTGTTTCATTTGCATAAGGCTGCAAATCTTTTATCAATTTATCCAGAAATAGGATTAAGATTTTATTTAATTAAATTGTACTACTTGCTTGCAGATTGCATTTGAAGATGCCATAACTCAAGAAAAACTTGGTTGGACATTTATTGAGTGGCCCACTCTAAATAAAATGTGCTGAGATGATCCAAATTGAAATTGGGGCATTTCATATATACTCATTATAAGTAATACCCACATTACACAAAATTTTATAAAGTGTACCCGGACGAATCTGAAGTAGTTCAATCTCTTCAATATAACATTGTAACTTCTGAAATCAAATCTGAGGTTTTTTTTCTCTTTTAAATGCAACTTCAAAATTTTAAATCTTAAGTAATTCAATCTCTTCCAATGCAACTTCAGAAATCAAATCTTAAGTTCTTCTATTATTCATATACAAGTATACAACTTCAGAAATTTGAATCTTAAGTAGTTCAATCTTTTCAATGCAATTTTAGATTTCGAATCTTAAGTTCTAAAACACAAACTTGTTCTTTTAACAATCTAACATACGATTCCACACTCAAATCTACTCCAAATGAGCTAACATTTAAAATATAGCTTTCAAACATCATAAAGAACAAACCACAATCATCAAATCGTCAAAAATAACAATAAATTTAACAACTTCATTTTGAAACTAAGAAGAAGAAGAAAACTCTAAACACAAAGAAAAAAAAAGTAGCAACAAAGTAGAAGAGAAAAGTGTATGTATGTGAAGTTACCTAAAAATTGGATATTAATTAAAAAAAAATTAAAAAGTGTGTACAAATTCAATAGGTGAGGCAAAACTGGGTGCACACATGGAAATTTTACATTTGAATTAATTAGGCCATGAATGATAGTCTTTCACGGTTCCTTGTGTAAATTGGAGAAAACGTACTCACACTCATATTTGCACCAAACAAATAACGCAACATACATAATTTACTTAAAGTATTTTATTACTTAATCATGATTAGATATATATTCTCACTTGGAGTTTTGATTCTTTTGGTTTAGTTGATTAGTTTGATGTGAACACTAAAAATGAATAAGTACTTTCGTGTGGCCGTGTCTAATTCTTTCTTTTTTGTTCTTTTGATATATACAAGATTCAATTTTATTGAGCAGAATATATCCTATTATATGAAATTTAATTTATCTATTCTTTTGAGCAAGATGCCACCGGAATGAATTATTGTTCAGAAAATTATTAAATGAATTTGTATTGGTAAATATTCGACCATTCTGTGGCTAAGGGGCCAACCCCATCACGACCAATCTGTAGTAAATAGTCAGCGTCACTGACTTCTTACTTATGGCAGCTGTCCTTGAAACAAATGAGGGGACGTCTCTATAATCAAACAATGGGCCCATTCGTGACCAGCTGAAAGGGCTTGAGGCTATAAATACCAAGGGAGAGAACCTCCCAAGGGGTGGCTTCTTCTTCTAGACAACTCTAATTAAACCAACGATAGAAAGCTATATTCCACAAATGGAGCAATAAGCAAGGTCAATGTAAGATCCTGAACCTCTTTAAGGAGAGGCAGGTCGAGCTACTTTGATGGAGAACTCTGATTACACCAGAGATAGAAAGCTATACTCTACAAGTGGAGCAATAAACAAGATCAATGTAAGATCCTAAACCTCTTTAAGGAGAGGCAGGTCAAATTACTTCGATGAATAAAACTCCGCTTATGTCGTTCCATAATTGATTACTTCTATGTCTCAAGTTTGTCTTTTAATCCAGTGATTGATTACGATTGGCTATGATTTACCCCTTAAATTATTTCGATTGATTTGCTTGGGAAATATTTAATAATTTTCCACCTAACAATTTGACGCCGTCTGCGGGGATTTCCTAGCGAAATCGCATAGTTTCTCCCTAGAATCGAAGCCAAAGGAACGTCAAAAAACGAAAAAGGAAGAAAAACGATCCAACTCAAAAGAACCAAAGGAAGCATATCGAGCGCATAATACTCGAGTGCATCAAAGGAAACCGAGATCCGAAAACGACCGGACAAGAAGAAGAAGTTCCCCCCTCCCTCAGAACGAAAGTATGAGGCATTCCCTTCACTCCTAACGTGGTGTCCGGCCGGAAGCCGGCACAGGGCTGTCTCAAGCCAGGACCCGAATTCAGGCCACGTGCCTTCGCCATCAAAATATAGCAGGTTCGACCTCAGTCGAACCGGGACTTAGGCCACGTGCCTTCGCCATCAAAAAATAGCAGGTTCGACCTTAGTCGAACCAGGACACAGGCCACGTGCCTTCGCCATCAAAATATATCAGGTTCAACCTCAGTCGAACCAGGACTCAGGCCACGTTCCTTCGCCATAAAAATATATCAGGTTCAACCTCAGTCGAACCGGGACTCAGGCAACGTGCCTTCGCCATCAAAATATAGCAGGTTCGACCTCAGTCGAACCAGGACTCAGGCCACGTGCCTTCGCCATCAAGATATATCAGATTCGACCTCAGTCGAGCCGGGACTAAGGCCACGTGCCTTCGCCATCAAAATATAGCAGGTTCGACCTCAGTCGAACCAAGACATAGTCCACGTGCCTTGCCATCAAGATATATCAGGTTCGACCTTAGTCGAGCCGGGACTCAGGCCACGTGCCTTCGCCATCAAAATATATCAGGTTCGACCTCAGTCGAACCAGGACATAGGCCACGTGCCTTCGCCATCAAGATATATCAGGTTCAACCTCAGTCGAAGCAGGACTCAGGCCACGTGCCTTCGCCATCAAGATATATCAGGTTCGACCTCAGTCGAACCGGGACTCAGGCCACGTGCCTTCGCCATCAAAATATAGCAGGTTCGACCTCAGTCGAGCCGGGACTCAAGACACGTGCCTTTGCCATCAAGATATATCAGGTTCGACCTCAGTCGAGCCGGGACTTAGGCCACGTGCCTTCGCCATCAAAATATATCAGGTTCGACCTCAGTCGAACCATGACATATGCCACGTGCCTTCGCCATCAAGATATATCAGGTTCGACCTCAGTCGAGCCGGGACTCAGGCCACGTGCCTTCGCCATCAAAATATATCAGGTTCGACCTCAGTCGAACCATGACATATGCCACGTGCCTTCGCCATCAAGATATATCAGGTTCGACCTCAGTCGAGCCGGGACTCAGGCCACGTGCCTTCGCCATCAAAATATATCAGGTTCGACCTCAGTCGAACCATGACATATGCCACGTGCCTTCGCCATCAAGATATATCAGGTTCGACCTCAGTCGAGCCGGGACTCAGGCCACGTGCCTTCGCCATCAAAATATATCAGGTTCGACCTCAGTCGAACCATGACATATGCCACGTGCCTTCGCCATCAAGATATATCAGGTTCGACCTCAGTCGAGCCGGGACTCAGGCCACGTGCCTTCGCCATCAAAATATATCAGGTTCGACCTCAGTCGAACCATGACATATGCCACGTGCCTTCGCCATCAAGATATATCAGGTTCGACCTCAGTCGAGCCGGGACTCAGGCCACGTGCCTTCGCCATCAAAATATATCAGGTTCGACCTCAGTCGAACCATGACATATGCCACGTGCCTTCGCCATCAAGATATATCAGGTTCGACCTCAGTCGAGCCGGGACTCAGGCCACGTGCCTTCGCCATCAAAATATATCAGGTTCGACCTCAGTCGAACCATGACATATGCCACGTGCCTTCGCCATCAAGATATATCAGGTTCGACCTCAGTCGAGCCGGGACTCAGGCCACGTGCCTTCGCCATCAAAATATATCAGGTTCGACCTCAGTCGAACCATGACATATGCCACGTGCCTTCGCCATCAAGATATATCAGGTTCGACCTCAGTCGAGCCGGGACTCAGGCCACGTGCCTTCGCCATCAAAATATATCAGGTTCGACCTCAGTCGAACCATGACATATGCCACGTGCCTTCGCCATCAAGATATATCAGGTTCGACCTCAGTCGAGCCGGGACTCAGGCCACGTGCCTTCGCCATCAAAATATATCAGGTTCGACCTCAGTCGAACCATGACATATGCCACGTGCCTTCGCCATCAAGATATATCAGGTTCGACCTCAGTCGAGCCGGGACTCAGGCCACGTGCCTTCGCCATCAAAATATATCAGGTTCGACCTCAGTCGAACCATGACATATGCCACGTGCCTTCGCCATCAAGATATATCAGGTTCGACCTCAGTCGAGCCGGGACTCAGGCCACGTGCCTTCGCCATCAAAATATATCAGGTTCGACCTCAGTCGAACCAGGACTCAGGCCACGTGCCTCCGCCATCAAAATATATCAGGTTCAACCTCGGTCGAACCGGGACTCAGGCCACGTGCCTTCGCCATCAAAATATATCAGGTTCGACCTCAGTCGAACTGGGACTCAGGCCACGTGCCTTCGCCATCAAAATATATCAGGTTCGGCCTCAATCAAACCGGGACTCAGGCCACGTGCCTTCGCCATCGAAATATATCAGGTTCAACCTCAGTCGAACAAGGACTCACGCTACGTGCCTTCGCCGTCAAAATATATTAGGTTCGACCTCAGTCGAACCGGGACTCAGGCCAAGTGCCTTCGCCACCAAATTATATCAGTTCTGACCTTAGTCAAACTGGGGCTCAGGCTAAGTGCCCTCACCTTCAAGTTCATCAGGGTCGACCTCAGCCGCACTAGGGCCGGGGCGGAGAAAAACCAATTACCGTCACTACAAAATGACCGCCCTTCCACGTTCATGTCAGGCCAAAAGGCCCTTGTTATCAATCCAAAACTGACATGACGGCCTCGGTCAAATTCAAGAGCTGATCGTCCTCCCAAACATATCCATAAAAGAAAAGGAGAAAAACAGAAGACAGAGTAAAAACGAAAGACAAATGATGGAAGAAAGAGTACAATTGTCAACAGAGTTAAGAATACGGGTACTCCCCACTCACATCCGGCCCCAGCCGGTCAAAACAAGAAAGAAAAATATAGAAAAACCACAAGAAACAACCGAGCGCCAACCTACGAACGGAATATAAAGAAAAACAACAAACAACGATAACAAATCTTTTCTTTACTCGGCGCCATCACCTCCACTCGCGCCATCGTTAGCCTCGGGTGTCGCCATATCATAACCACAGTTGGCACGAGCATCACGAGCCTTCTGGCGTGCCACCTCGAAGACGGCCTCGGTTACGACACCCGCCTCTATTAAGTTCTTGTAAACATCGCGTTGAGCTTCGGCGTAGACCCAAAGTTTATGAACCTGATAGGAAACGACAATATGAGACAAACCAGCCTGGTTCTGCAGCCACCGATTCTCTCCCTCCAAAATCACAATCCGGTCCAACATGGCCTGAGCCTCCTGCTCAAGAACACCAATCCGCTACTCGAGCCCTGCCTCCTTAAGGGCCGCTGTCTCCCTCTCCGACTCCAGCCGGGACTCATGCACATGAATCGACTCCTCCAATGCCACGGCTCTCGATGAGTAACCCTTTTCCCAAAACTTTAAGGCAGCAACCTCGCCCTCCAGATCCGCCAGTTTCCCGCTCCATTCCGCAGCCGCCTTTGCTGCCTTGACCTGATTCTGCTCAGCCTCCAACTCCATCTCCCTCAACCTGCCCTGTAGGTGCGCACACTCAGCTGCAATTCCTTTTCCCACCTCAAGCTCCACGTCCTTTCGACGGATCTGCACTTCAAGGGCATGCTTACTGCCAAGAGCCTGCAATAGCTACTGATCCCGCTTCGCCAACTCCTCGCCCAAAGCTCGATTACTGGGCTCGTTCCGTAAATGATCACGCAGCCCTCAGCACCGATCACGATAACGGCAATATTTCCTCGGCATTTGCAAAAAGATCCTCGAGCGAACCTTGGCTCTGCGGATCTTCTCCACCTCTAACAAGTAGGTCTGCAAAACAAAGGAAAAGCAAAGCTAAGGCAACGGCTAAAACGGAAGGGGAAGAAGGATCTAGGAACGTACTACGCACCCTCAGGCCCATCACGGCCACTTCGTCCATCACTTCAATATCTGAAACGCTCCTCAAAGACGCGTTCTCGGCCTCCGAACATAACAACTCGAACTGTGACACCAAGCTATTTCCTTCAGTTAATAATTTCAAATCCGAGGGAACCTCAATAAAACGGGCCGGCCCCCCCACATGCACCGTAGAATTGGTAATACCCTCCTTAAACATACGAACATCGTCGGGGTCCAAATCAGACTCAGACTCATACTCATCCTCCACCACGTCTCTCTCCCTCTCTACCGCCGTTGATGTAGAGCAACTCGCCATAGCTGACAATGGCATAGCAGAAGTCCCTACGACAGCCCGTAAGGATCGACCCTCCGCCTCAGCAACAGGAACTTCGGACGAGGTCGTCGAGGCATCAACATTCTCGTGGCTAGAACCGACGGGTCCAACTCCAACTAACTCCTTCTCCCCACTAGCAAGCGCCACAGCTGCACTGCCCTCCGAATCCGTCGGGGGAGAATCCAAGTTGATCACCGATGGAGGAGCCGCCACAAGTGCCACTCGCCGCTTCTGCGAAGGCCTATCTTCCTCCTCATTTGAAGGCGAGCTCGTCCGAGAACGAATAAGCCCTGACAGCCTCTCATCTTGTGGCATAGCTCGCGTCGGGGACGCGGTCGCTAACGATTTAACCGACGTCGTCCTCGGTACTCGACGAGGCCCAGGCGCAGCAGCTAGTCTAGGGAGTGAACCCGGCCGACGAAAAGCCAATTGTGGAGCTTTGACACAACGTGGTCTCTCTAGATACAATGGACAAACAAATCAATAAACGCAGTCAGAACAAAACGAAATAGAGAAGAGGAAGGGCCGGAGTCCCACCTGTCACGGGCCTGCGACTATGCCTCTCCCCGAAATCCGCCCAGGTACGAATGCCCGTAGTGCGGGGAAGCACTGCCTCAACCCATTCTCGGATCCCTTCCAAGGGAGGCGGCGGCAACTTTTCAGCTACAAAAATAAAGGTAAATCAATAACTATACATACAAAGCATAAGGAAAGTCGAAATAGGGAGGATGCCCAGTTAGGAACGAGGTCTCACGTGCAAAGTTCCAAACTTCCGGGAATCCACTTGGGTCCGCCACCAGGTGCTCAGTCCGAATATAGAAGAAATTCTCAAAGGAGTGACGAATATCCTCGTCGTCCAGCCAACCATCAAACTCTTCGACCCTCATGGGCGTGCATGGATCATGGTGCCGCGGATTTTTTGGGGAGCGAAGAGACTGAGTACATGCCTCAAAGTTTCCTCCCTATCCGCTAGCTCCGCATACTTGATGAACATGAGGAGAATTTTGTAGAGGTAAGGAGAAAGGTGAGCCGGGCATACCTCATAATAGCGGCAGAAGTACACTATCAGCATCGGGAGCGGGAGTGTGCACCCCACCTGGAAGATATAAGCATAGAACGAGCAATACCCTCGATGATCAATTTGTACCCTGTCCTCAGTCTTCTCAAGAGCAAATCTCAACATAACGTGGGACACGCCATCGCTCCCGCATTTGGGCTATTCCCACTTCCCCAATAGAGAAGAAATGTCCCCATGTTCCACGCCACCCAGTGCACTGAAATCCATCAATTGATCACTTGATCGAGGTAGAATTTAGTCAACCGAAGGAATTTCTTCGCCTTCCACTAACTCTAACCCTTTATTTGCCGGAGTGGGATTTTCGACCGCCGGGGAATTAGTGTGACGACCCAGCCCGTCGTTACGTGAGTTACCGCCCCGTTTCCCCTTTATTGTGTTGATTCATGTTTCAATATCAGTATTAGATTCGATCGGGTGTAATTGAATTGGTTTTGGTTGAAAATGAGGCACATAGCCCCTTAGAAGGAAGCTTGTTTTAGAAAAGTCAACCGGAAGTTGACTATGTGGTTAGAGGGATCGTATGTGAATTTCGGTGGTTTGGTTAGCTTCGGGGGATGATTTGTGACTTAGGAGTGCGATCGGAATCGAATTTGGAGGTCCGGTGTAGAAATAGGCTTGAATTGGCGAAGTTGAAATTTTGGCGAATTCCGGTCGATAGGTGAGATTTTGATCCGAGGGTCGGAATGGAATTCCGAGAGTTGAAGTAGCTTCGTTAGGTGATTTTTGATATGTCTGCAAATTTTTAGATCATTTGGACGTCGTTTGGTCGGATTTTGATCGAATGTGAGATTCGGAAGTTTTAGTTTAACTTAGGCTTGAATCCGTTGTGATTTGATGATTTTTGTGTAAATGGACGTGTTTTGATGATTGGAACAAGTTCGTATGATATGTTGGAGTAGGTTGGTGTTTTTGGTAGGGGTCTCGGGGGCCTCGGGGTGATTTCGGATGTTCTAACTGACCCTTTTTGGCTTGTGAAGAGAGCAGATTTTCTGCTGTTAGTGTTGCAAGCCATTGTGCATCGCGTTCGCGTGGTGAAGGATGCGAACGCGTAGCGCATTTGAGGGAGCCTGGGATTTTTGCCTTCGCGTTCGTGAAGAAGAGGCCGCGATCGCGTAGATGTGGAACCTTGTGTTTCGCGTTCGCGTTTGATGATTCACGTTCGCGAATAAGGATTTAGAGCCAGTAAAGTTTGTTATACACATTCGCGTGACTGGTGACGTGTTCGCGTAGGTTTGAGTCAGGAAGTATCGCGATCGCGTGGGTTAAGTCGCGTTCGCGTAGAGGAATTTGGAGCTGTTTAAAATTTGCTCTTCGCGTTCGCGTGGCTATGGACGCGAACGCGATGAAGGATTTTGCTGGGCGGACAGAAGGGTTTATAAACATTTCCTCCGCGAGCTAAAGTCATTTTTCACCATTGTTGAGCATAGTTGGGAGCTTTTGACGAGGAATTAAGAGGGTTACGACTAGGATTCGATTGGAGGTAAGTTTTATGAGCTAAATACGTGATTTTATTGAAAATTCATCATTGAAATCTCTGAAAATTGGGTAAAAATTGAAGAAGTTATGGCTTGGATTTTGGTAATGAAAAATTGGAATTTTAAGGGGCAATTGAACTCCGATTTTGATGAATTTTATATGTACGTACTCGTGGCGAGACGAGAATTCCGAAAATGTAAATTTCGTAATTTTTCGAGAAGTGAGCCCGGGGCTCGGGTTTTGCCAACTTCGTGTTTTTGGGTGTTTTTCGAGTTCTTTCGATTGGGTTGTGTTCCATTAGCATATTTTAACGTATCCCTTATGGTTTTGATTAGATTCTACATGCGAGGAGGTAGATACGAGAGGGAAAGGCTTGGCGAGCTAGATTATCGACCGACTAGAGGTGAGTAATACTTGTGAATGATATTCTGAGGGTTTAAAACCCCGGATTTGCACATCTTAGTGCTGTAATGAGGTGACTTGCACGCTGGACCTGAGCGTGGGGTAGAGCACCATTGGGGATCATGACTTGGTCCGTCCCGGTTGTTGGTTTTTACCGCGTATTTGTAAATGATTTGCTGTTATCATTATGACTTGGGCTCATTGCCATACTTGGGGCTTATTGCCGATTGTTTGAACCCTTTATGAACTATCATCATTGTNACATATGTGAGGGCATGAAGAGTGATGTGAGGAGGCTTTCATGCCTCGAGTGTATTGTGAGCAGGCTTTCAGGCCTCGTGTTGATACTATTCAGGCTTTCAGGCCTTATTGATAGCGATTGGGCTGTAGGAGCCCCTCCGGAGTCTGCACACCCATAGTGAGCGCGGGGTACCCCTTTTAATTGGGCAGTGGTAACAATGACACTATCATACGTGTTTCGGTCAGGTAACAATGACTGACCAGTCAGGTAACAATGACTGACTAGTGGTAACAATGACACTGAAACACGTTTTGGTCAGGTAACAATGGCTGACCGGTCAGGTAACAATGGCTGGCCCTACTTGTGTATTCTTGTTTATTTGATTCCTTTCAAGAGAATGTCTTGCTATGTTTTCATGGATTTCTACTATTTATTTGGTTTTTACTGCTTGAGATAGCATTATCTGTGCCCTTTTGGGATTTTATACGTTCAGTGTTATTCACTTTTATTACCACTGAGTTGGAGGTACTCACTTTACTCCTTGCACCGTGTGTGCAGATCTAGGTCCTTCTTCACAGGCTGAGTAGACATTCAGTGATCAGCAGGCTTGCTTATTTGGGGAGTTGAGGTAGCTGCATGGCGTTCGCACCCGTTGACTCTTCCTCTTACCCTTGTCTTTTATATTCCGCACTTTCAGAAATTTAGACAGATTATGTAGTAGGATATCATTCTATTCCGTAGAGGCTCATATTCGTGACACCGGGTCCAGAACTGGCCGGTTTAGTAGAGTCTCGCGGATCGGTACGGAGACGTCTGTATTTATCCTCGAGAGGCTGCAGAACCTTTAGGAAAACTTCAAATTTTGAAATTCTTGTCGTGCGACTTTGTTGATCCGAGAACTAAACTTCTGTATTCTATTCTCTCGCAGATGGCGAGAACTTGTGCTACCGGACGTGGCGGACGACCACCATTGCCACCTGCTAGAGGCCGTGGGCACGGCCGTGGTCGTGGTCGAGGTAGAGCAGCAGGGGCAGCACCAGTTGACCCACCCGTTGCCCCTGTTCAGGACCAGCCTCCAGCTGGAGATGCTCCAGCAGCACCTGCTCAGGCACCCGCTGTGCCTATTGTGATTCCGGGTCTTGAGGAGGCCCTAGCTCAGATCTTATCAATTTGCACTGGCCTGGCTCAGGCAGTCTCGGCCACTACTGCCGCAACTGCATCTCAGACCGGGGGTGGTCATCAGACCCCCGCAGCTTGCGTTCTTGAGCAGGTAGTGCAGGGTTTACAGACACCAGTGGCCCCACCAGTCCAGCCAGTTGCCCTAGTCCAGCCAGTGGCTCCAGTTCAGCCGGTTGCCCCGGTTTAGTGTGATGGGATTCTAGTGATGCCAGACGATGAGCAGCGTCATCTGGAGAGGTTCAGCAGGCTTTCACCTCCGGTATTCAGTGGTATTCC
>MU731980.1:2053-30133 GCA_026770625.1 Nicotiana glauca
GAAAACGGACGTCGTTTGACGTGTTTCGGGCCTAAATAGTTAAAGTTGGAAGTTATAAACTTTGAAATGAAATTTATGAGTTTTGAGGCTTGATTCTATGTAAATGATGTTATTTTGGCGATTTGATCGCGCGAGCAAGTTCGTATGATATTTTTGAGCCAGTGTGCATATTTGGTTTGGAGCCCCGAGGGCTCGGGTGAGTTTTGAGTAGGTCCCGGGAGGCCTTAGGCTTAAAATATCAGATGTGGCAGAGTAGCTGGTCCCACGCGGCCGCGGTGCATTCCTGCGCGGTCCGCGTGGACTGGTTCAGAGAGTTATTGGGTTAAGTCAACCAGCGCGGCCGCGCACCAAATCAGTGCGGTCCGCGCTGGGGTGCATTTCTGTGCGGTCCGCGTGGCCAGGTTCAGAGAGGCCCATGGTTTGGGTTCGACCAGCGCGACCGCGCACCAAAATAGTGCGGTCCGCGCTGGGTAGGTTCGGTGCGGCCACGTGGCATTTTTGTGCGGTCCGCGCCAGCCTTCAGTAAAGTATATGAATTCGAGATTTTCAGCTATTTTTACACTTTTTTCAAAATCCAAAACATAAGAGGCGATTTTACAAACAATTCTTCTTCTTCAAAACGATTAGTAAGTGATTTCTAATTTATTNTTCCAAAATAAATCACATATTTGAGTTCGTGGGGGAATGAGTAACCAGGTTTTAATTTGAACCTCGGGTTTTGATCACGTGGACCCGGGGGCATTTTGGGAGTTTTTGTGCAAAACTTTGGGAAAACCATTTTTATGCATTCAAACCAATTCATATAGTGTTTATTAAAGTAATTGAACAAATTGTGATTAGGTTCGAGCGAATTGGAGGTTGAATCACGAGGTAAAGCAATAGTTGAAGATTAAGCGGACTTCAAGGCTTTGAGGTAAGTGTTTGGCCTAACCCTAGCTTGAGGGAATAGGAGTTGAGTCTTGTTGCTAATTGCTATGTGATCGAGTACGATGTATAGGCATGGTGACGAGTATCTATACATTGGTGTCTAGCATGACCGTGAGTCCTTATGATATGAAATCCATGTTATTGGAGAATGTCTATACACTACTAAATTACTCCCTTGTCGGGATGTTTGCTACGTAATTGTCTGCTGTGTATCCCTTGTTTTTGACTGTCGCTTGGGGATTTAGATTAGTTAAACGAGGATAAATGATAAATAAATATGGATGGGGTTGCACACCGCAACGGTGGTAATTGTGGATGGGGTTGCACGCCGCAACGGTGATAATTGTGGATCGGGTTGCACGCCGCAACGGTGGTAATTGTGGATCGGGTTGCACGCCGCAACGACGGTAATTGTGGATCGGGTTGCACGCCGTAACGGTGGTAATTGTGGATCGGGTTGCACGCCGCAACGATGGTAATTGTGGATCGGGTTGCACGCCGCAACGCTGGTAATTGTGGATCGGGTTGCATGCCGCAACGATGGTAAATTATTGAACGGGTTGCACGCCGCAATGGTTGTTGACATTTGTGGTAATGTTTGAATATTTATTCTTGTTTCATTGTGGAGTTAAGCTGTTTTTGGTAGTTACTCTGGATTTAATGTTTATTTGTATTTTCCCCATAGCATATTCCCCCCTCCCTTTATGTTGATTTTTTGGTATTCGATATTTCACTGTATATCTTATAACTGCACAGGTTTATGTGGTGTCCAGTCTAGCCTCGTCACTACTTCGCCGGGGTTAGGCTAGGAACTTACCAGCACATGAGGTCGGTTGTGCTGATACTACACTTCTGTGCGTTTTTGCACAGGTGCAGGTTTTGCGCAGCAGCAACAGTAGTTCGATAGCATGATTTCATTACTATGAGACTGAGGTAGCTTGCAGGCGTCCGCAGGCCCGGCGTCTCTTCTTATGTTTTCATTTATATTGTAGTCTCATTGTTTCGAGACAGACGGTGGTTATATTTCTTTCAGACCATTATATGTAGTTTATTCATAGTGGTTCGTGAGCTTGTGACACCAAATCTTGGGTAGAGGATATTGTTGAGCCGTTTATATTTATTTCAGATTTATAACATTAGACTTCCGCAACTATTGTTAGTATTATTTTATGCTATTAAATTAAAAACGGAATTGTTTTACTTATGGAAACGGTAAGTAAGTTGGCTTGCCTAGCTACCACGAGTAGGCGCCATCACGATCCCGATGGTGGAAAATTCGGGTCGTGACAGATATACATGTATACCAACAGAGTATATGATTGCTCTAGAATATTGCTACAACTATCTGTGACTATACTACTATACCAAAACATTAAAGGATACAATAATAGTATGAGAAAATTACATGCTCGCATTGCAAGCTAAATATTTGCAAAACAACTTGCTCATTCCATATACGAACATGGTATATAGTTGTATGGGTCGTTCCAATAATTGCCTATAATTATAAAAACTATTACATAATCTATATCCATCAACACAAGAAAATTCCAGCACTGCAAATCACGTTCATATAAATAATTTCAGAATAGAATTCACTTAAAAATGTAGCCAAGACAACCAAAAAAAATGTTCAAACTACCATATGATACCAATATGGTATATAACTATATCAACATGGTATACGGTTTTACTGGTTAATTCCCGGCAACTATATGACTATACTACTATTACATAACACACATGCATAAAGAGAAAAATAAAAAAATAGTGTACCACGTATTAATATAATAAAGTATTTCAAGATTGTACTATATTACTATTATTAAAAAAAATCATATATTGTACTAATAAATGCAGCTAATACAACCAAAAAATGATTCAACTAGCATATGATACCAATATAGTATATAGCTATATTAATATGGTATATAGTAGGAATGAATTGTATAACAAAATGGTATATTTGTATACTATTTGAGTATACAATACAAATTCGTCTTCTTCACTTGTTCAACTATATTTCAACCCAAACTTCTAAAATCTACTACAAAATCTCCACCAAATTGACTAAAAAATTATCTACAATCTCCAATCAACTTTCCAAACAAATCCATATAGGATCAGATCAAAACAATTAAAAACTCAAACAAACCAAGTTATGAGTTTCAAGCTTCAAGCTCCTTCAATGGTGGATTTGAATTTTTGTATAATAAAATATTTGAAAATTAGCACTAATATCATAATTAAAGAACAATACCCAATAAACTCCAACACCAAACATTTCAACACACATGAAAATTCAAACTTTAGTTATATAGTACATATTATTTTTTGTTTTACTTTTAGAAGATAAAATAAATTATGGAGTACAAATCAAAAACAATACTACCCACTGTTGAAAAAAACTAATTATTCTTTGGCTTCCTTTTAGGATTAACATTTTTGCTGCTTCAATTAAATATGTTCATCGCAAGGGAGAATTAATGGGCGGGTAATTAGTTGTAATAGAATAGGTATTTGTTGTAATTACTTTTACAATAGGTAATTACGGGTAAATATTTTTAATTAGGTAGGTATATAGGATAGTTTCCCCCGTAATAATTAGATCAAGTATTTTCACATACTTTAACTACTGCAATAGCATATATATGTTTCTTCACGTTCTCGACTCTACTCCCCTGAAATTCTGCTTCGTAATTATGTAAGAAAAAATAGTAACCATAAACAACAACTTTAATTCCTCAGCGTTATGATTCAATCCTAATCAGGCCAAAAAGTTCCTAGAACGCATCTTAAGTTTCTTCAGTGAATCATTGGATTTACAAGCTTTGCCTGATCTTATTAGTTTAAGAGAAATTTGCACAAAAGTACAGTTTAATACACTGTGATGCACTCACACAGCAACATTTTTAAGTTAAGTTTACAGTAAATAATATTGTATATTCCCTCCGTTTCATATTAAATGAGGTATTTTTCTTTTTAGTCTGTTCCAAAATAAATGACACATATCTAAATTTAGAAATAATTCAACTTTAAAATTCTCATTTTATCCATTTTATCCTTAATCAGAAGCTTTTATAACCACACAAAAGTCATGGCCCCACAAAGCTTTACCCCTTATTTTAAGACCGCAAATTTTAAAAGTTTTTTTTTCTTAAACTTCCTGCCGAGTCAAACTACCTTATTTAATTTGAAACGGAGGAACTAGTACATATTATTGTATATTGTATAATATTGTATTTCTTCGAAAAACTTACTGAGCAGAGGATTGCCTTCATTGCAAAACTGCAAGAACCATCAAATATATATTTACACTCTCCGCCGGCTAATGAATTTCATATCGTCGGAAGAGTTACAACTTTACAAGGACCGATAAATTTCACGACTGATACCTAATTAATGACTTAGATAAGTAGTTCATTTTTTCCGCTTTTTGTTCAAACTGTCATGGGTCAATTGGTAATATGGCTCTTTACAAACTTGTTTTTAATTTTATGACCCTATCTTTTCTTTTTCTTTTATACATAGAATATTTACTTTTACATATAAAATATCTGTCTTTTTACACAAAAAATTTAAAAAGATCATTTTCTTAATAAATAAATCGTAAAGGAGCATGATGTAATAATAGCACGTTATTTTTTTTATGAGCAATTCTACAAAAGCTGGTGAAAAATCGTATGGCAGTGGTTGGTGCAGATAACGGTCAAAGTTAGAGGTGCCTGATGAAAAAAGAGATTCCTTGGATGAACCTGTTGAGTTCCTATTGGTAATAAATTCCCCATAAAAAGTAATATTCACGGTAATAACAATAGAATAATAATATAATATCGAGATACGGTAATCAACAAGAATAACAAGAACACAAAGATTATTACGTAAAAATCCTTCTAAATAAGGAAAAATATCATGAGTTGGAAAGGAGCAAAGTACTCTACTACAATAAAAAAATTTGTACTCCATAGTTTCGAGTAAAATATTCCAGGGATAACTCTCTTTTGAGATTTTTACCTCATTATAATATTGCTTACGCTCTCTATTTTCCTCCATAGACTACACCGTCTATGACTATCTCACATTACGCTCTAACTCTCAGATATGTTTCTCTCTAAGATGGTGTATTGAAGGAAGAAAGAAGCGTCTCTAGTTGTAGCCAAAGTTGTTGGCCAAGCTAATCAATCAGAATTGGTTTCTGCAATTTGCATTTTTCCACCGCCAAAACTGTTTTGTCTAACACAGTACCTATAACATTTTGGGAAAAGGCCTAATTACCTCCCTGTCCTATACCCAAAGTTCCAACTACACACTTTTTCTACACGGGAATCCTAGTACCCCCCTAAACTATCACGGGAATCTTATTACCCCCCTAAACTATTTTTTACCTTAATATTTTGCACCTTTTGTGCTAATCCAGCTCAGCACGGGTTCCGGTCCAGCTCAACACAAAAGGTGCAAAATATTAAGGTAAAAAATAGTTTAGGGGGGTAATAGGATTCCCGTGATAAGTTAGGGGGGTAATAGGATTCCCGTGTAGAAAAAGTGTGTAGTTGGAACTTTGGGTATAGGACAAGGGGGTAATTAGGCATTTTCCCTAACATTTTTTTATATGGGTATGGACCTCATCAACCCCTCCCCATCCCCTTCCCGACATATTCTCCGGAAGGAGGTAATATCTACTTGAGTGCATGCCGACAATTTTTTTGATATAATTTGAACTTATCTCTTGTTACCTTGGTCAGTATATCTGGAGGATTCTCATTTGTGAAAATTTTTCAGATTTGTAGAGATTTACTCTTTACCATTTTTCAAATCTAGTGCTATCTCTCGTTGATGCATTCGGTTCTTGTATGGTGCATGAAGTTCTTGTTCAATTCTATTGTACTTTGACTGTCACAATAGATGATATACTCTTTATGATGCAAGCCAAGTTCTTGAAGGAACCGTTTCAGCCTTATCATCTCCTTGGCACCTTCAACAACGGCAATATACTCTGCTTCAGTTGTAGAGAGTACGACACGCTTCTAAAATCTCGATTGCCATGATATAGCTCCTATTGAAAAAGTAAACAAATATTCAGTAATGAATTTTTTATTATCAAGGTCACCTACCATATCAACATTTGTATAGCCCTTCATAATTGGATCAGATCCTCCAAACACAAGCAATCTCCTGACGTACCTCTCAGGTACCTGAGTATCCAGTTGACTGCTTCCAGGTATTCTTTTTTGGCATTTCTAAGAGACTTGCTGACAACACCGATTGCGTGAGCAACATCTGGTTAAATGCATACTATATATTGCATATATCAAACTTTCGACTACAGAAGAATAAGGAACTCTGGCCATGCTCTTTTTTTACCCCTTTGTTGTAAGACACGTCTCCTTGCTTAATTTTAGATGACTAGCAAGAGGTGTACTGATTGTCTTAGTACAATTCATATTGAAGAATTCCAATGCATGTTTAATGTACTTCTCTTGAAATAGTCACAACTTTATGCTTTTTCTATCTCGAACAATCCTCATTCTCTGAATTTCTTGTGTTGGGCACAAGCCCTTCATATCAAGTGGCTTGGACAAATCTCCCTTCAACTTTACAATCACTTGCTTGTCTTACCCTACAACGAACATATCATCCACATATAACAATAAAATATTAAAGTTGTTGTCAGAAAATCTTTTAAAGTATACATATGAATTCGAATAGGTCTCTATGTAAGTTTGATTGTTCATGAATGAATCAAACTTCCTGTACCACTACATTGCTGCCTGCTTCAATCCATGAAGACTTTTTATTCAATATGCATACGAGGTGCTTCCTTTTAGCTACGTCAAATGCTTCTGGATGCTGCATATAGATCTCTTCTTACAAATTTCCATGAAAAATATAATATTTATGTCACTAATAGAACTATTTTCCGACTGTAAAAACAGTCGGAACGCGGTCAAAAAATGCTGGTTTCCGACTACATTCAGATCAAAATAATAATAATAAAGTCGCAAAATAGCTGGTATGAATAGTTTGCGACTGATTTCGTCTGTAATTTGCGACTACGGCAGTCGGAAAGTCAAAAAATAAAAATAACTAATTAAAGACTACAAGCTAGTAGTGAGACTTCTATTCTGCTGCCCTATCGGCAAGTGCTTGATAAGCCAACAACCCAGCGAACTGGACGGATAAAGTGTTCGGATCATTGGGCAATGTCTTAATCGAATGCCTAGTGGCATGATCAGTTGTGAACTGTGCGACTAGTGCGGTCGCATACAATATAAATTAATTTTTTATTTTTATATAAACATTCCCACTACTCCTGTTGCAACTATTGTAAATAATTATAATTTTAATTTAAACTTTTTCACCAGAGTGGTCGCAAATATTATAATGTATTTTTATTTATTTTAGCTTTTCCACTATTGTCGTGGCAAATTTAATACATTATTATATATTTATTTAAATTTATCACTGCTGCAGTCACAAATTAATTTTAATTTTATATTTATGTATTTACTTTTCCTACAATTACTGTCGTAAATTTATTTTAATATTATTTATTTGTTTACTTTTCCCACTACAGCGGTCGCAAATATTCAGAGAAATTTTTGAGCATTTGGCGACTACTGTGGTCGGAAACAGTCAAACAATTGGAAAAAGTTTTCAGTTGTTTTAAAGCCACATCACCTGCCGATTGAAAAATATAGCAACCAACGAATCAATCCACAATTCCAACCAATTAATCCACCATTTCAACTAATCAAACCTACAAAATTCAAACAATTAAATAATATATAAACTAACTAAAACATCCAAACACAAGTTACAACATTTGTTGGTTCCCCAAGTACACGCAAGTATAAATGGCCGTCAAGTAATAAGGAGACTCGAAAGTCGGATGTCGAAGCCATAGAGACTTAGATTAATTGTTACTTAAGTTAACTAAAATCAATTAACTATCCAAGATAATTAAAAATATTATTTTTCTACTAAACTACTTTTGCAAATATTGAACAAGTAATTAGCTAATTTATCAAGGATGTAAACTTGTGTTTTGAATTTTATTCAGAGGAGATGAAGATTCTAGGGTTGTGTTCGATTTATCAATCCTATTAAGTTCAATAACCACACTTCTTAATCTAGATTATCAATGGTTGCTAATTGACCAGATTGTTTATATGAATAGCACGTTCCCATAATACTACTCGCCTATACATAATATATCAGTCCTATATTCCTTTGGTATTGAGTCTGTCATGAAAAATATAATATGGTATTCAACTAAACAAGAATATTAGGTATATTCCTATCCTAACCGCGAAAATTATTTCCCAATCCATGGGTTCAAAATCAGGCTCTTTTTAATTCTACTCTAATCTAAAACTGATTTTTCCAAGCATAACACATATAGTAGGGTGAATTGGTAGCTACAACAATTCACAAGTTAACCCTAGAATTAAAGAAACAACCACAAGATGATAATCCGAATAAATATAAATATAATTAATAAACGTTAATAATCATGTCAACCACAACCCTAGAATCTAGAGTTCTTATCCACTCATGTTTCTAGTAATATTTAAACAAGTATTTTGCATAAATAATTTACAAAGGAAAAAATTGAGGAATAAAGAACTCGATAATTTTCTCCTCCAAAAGTTATTTCACGTGACATTCTTGCCTCCAAATAATGTCCCCAAAGTCTTCTCTCCTTACAAAGTAGTGCCTCTCCCTCAAAAGCACATTTTTTGATGTATTTAGAGCGACTAGGGTTTGTATGGGGAGAATTGGTGTTGTCCTAATTCGGGTTGGAGAAGTTGATTTTTCTGCTCCTGTCCCGATCTGGCGAAGTGAACCTCTTTTCACTGTAGGAGACTTTTATGATTTATTCTACTCTGGTCCCGGTTTGACGAAGTGAACCTCACTTTTGCTGTCCGGCACCTGGGCACCAAACTTATACTTTCTCCAAATTCTTCCATTTGTACTTTACTTTACATGCTAGGCTAAAAACCCATATTTTAGTAATAGCTTGCACTCTAATCACTGTATTTTACTTGTGGTTAAACTTAATTAATGGTAATTTGCACATATAATGTGTTCTATCCCTTGCATGAAATGATTCCGGTTTATTAAGGTAATTTTGAGCTAATTCAAACAAGTTGGAGCTTTGAAGTCTGAGTAAAAAGCCAAAAAATTAAGTCGGGACCACGTTCGGGGGTCGAGGACCAAGCCTAGAAAAATGCACTATCGCGTCGCATCATGCGTAGCGCAGCGCGGGGTGCTAGTGCGAAATTCCTGCAAAATGAAAGAATATGCCTTTGAACTTTTTCACTAATGCGGCACATAGTGCGCCGCGGTAGTGTATTTTCTCACCCAACTTCTTCCACTTTGGCTTGGAAAGGATAGTTTCCTCCAGCTCCATTCCTACATGGTATAAATATATCAAAAATACGAAGAGGACTTTTGACCTTGGAAGCTTTAGGAGAGCATTGGAGGCTTCAAGACACAAAAAATCATCATCTTTCCATCAATTGAATACGAGAGTTTGAATTGTAACATTAGAGATGCTTTCTTACTAATTAATTATATTTGTGATGACTTCCTCCATGATTATGGAGTAGTTTCCCTTGGAATTTGAAAGATATAGTATTTTGATAAATATTTGTGGATTTTAACTGTAGTTCTTGCTTGAATTCGCTTATGGAGTTTTGAATTGTTGCAACTTTTTTCACAGGTTTATTTAATCAAAAAAGGAATATTTTGGTGATTATCTTTGTTTTATTTTATTTAATTTAATTTAGCAATTTCTTAAGTAATCGAAAGAGCTTGTTGAATTATTCATTAAATCAAGTTAGGAGAATATTCGAGAGACGTTTTCCTGAAGACTACTCCATTAACACATGCTTGAATAATTTCATTGTGCTTATATTAGTTCACCTCGTAGAGTTAAGATTGAATCGGGAGAGGAGACTTGACTACACGTTTGACCTAATCATTGAGTAACTTCGTGAGAATTATTAGAATATTAGAGTCAATTAAACTAGTGTTAGATCCCAAATAGCTATTTTGCACCTATCCTGTCATGACTCTTATTCCTCACATTGATAAGAAACAAACCCTGCTAATCTCTAGTTCTTTGCAGTCAATTGTCAATTGCGTTACTTTAGTAGTTAATCATAGTTCGTAATCAATCCAAATCAAGCTTTGATCGTCCTGAATATCAGTTAAACTAGAAATTACTAGAGCATTATGTAAATCCAATCTCTGTGGAAACGGTAAATTGGTTATACTATTTTGGCTAGCGAGCATCAATTTCATATTGTGTTCTGCGCTCGTCAAATTTTTGTGACGTTCTCAAGGATTGGCAATCAATACTGCTCAAAATAATTTCTGGTGCTAATTCAAGAAATAATTTTTTATTCTTCACGGTTTTCTCTTACATGTGCAGGCAATAAGTTAAGCTCGTTGGAGTATGACTCGATCTTCTTCAATAGAAGTAATATCCTACAAATCGGAGTTGGAAAAACACATGCGGCAACAGAGAAAAGAGAAAGAACCCACCAGGAATTTCTTGGGGCAATCTTCAACCCAAGAGAACATGGCTAAGAACGGTTATGAGAGAGTTCATTTGGTTGCACGGGAAGTAGTTGCATGGGCAGTTACTGAAGTAGCTCTTAGAGCTGATGAAACGATTGACGGGAAATGAGGACGAAGATTCAACTTGAACCGACCTTTTGTTGAAGACAAATTTGAAAATAATACGCCCAGACCCGGATGATCACTGGGAGACAACACCAAGCTAGTCTACAACCAAGGAGTATCTTTGGTTCGACCCCCTCCAATCACATAATAATTTCAGATCAAGCAAGGGATACTTCAGACCATTAGGAACAATTTTATCTTCCGTGTCAAACCTAATGAAGATCCAAATACTCATTTGATGGATTTTGATGAGATTATGAATACCTTCCAGCACAACGAAGTATCGAAAATGCTATCTACTTAACGATGTTTCCTTTTTCACTGAGGGAACACTCTAAGCACTGGTTGCGGAGTTTGCCGACTGGGTCAATTCAAACTTGGGAAGACATGACAAAGAAATTTCTTGAAAAGTATTTTCCAACTGCAAAAATAGTTAAAATTCAAAGAAAGATTCATAACTTCGAGCAGAAAAAGACATAAATGCTATTTGAAGCATGGGAAAGATTTAAGGATATTGTGAGAAGATGTCATCATCATAAAGTAGACTTGTGGATGCAAATCAAAGATTTCAGGTGATGGTCTGATACCCTCTAGCAGAAGGACACTATACAATGCAGTTGGAGGTTTTCGTATGAAGAAAACTCCAGAGAATATTGTTGCAACTCTGAATGAATTATCTAAAGATGCAAATCAATGGCCTACAAATGATTACCATATAAAAAATTAGCTGGGGTGCACCAGCTAGACTCTAACACGTCAGTGCAAGCCCAGCTAGACACCATGGCCATAGAAATAAGAAAATTAACATTGGTAAGTTACAGAGTGAGCCGCAAGCAGCATGTGACTTTTGTGGAATGGGACACCCTACACATAAGTGTCAAGCATCAACTAAACTAGTAAATGTTGGGGGGGGGGGGTTTGACATAGGCAACTACCACAGTGGCAACAATTTTAATTCTATGAGGTAGAGGCACCCAGGTTTTTCGTAGAGTTCACTGGGTGGTAGGGCAAATGCATGGCAACAAAATAACTCCAGTACCCAGGGACAGGGAGCTCCGGGTTTTTAAAATCAGCAAGGGCAGCAATATTATCCTCCACAGTCTAATCAATCTAGCATGGAAGATCTCATGAAGGCCTTTATTATTAAGACATATGAGAGTCTTGAAACCCATGGCGCAACTATCAGAGAGTAGGGCACAACCCTTCAAAACTTGGAAAGACAAGTGGGGCAACTCATGAATCTATTGTCTAAGAGGGTTCTAGGAACTCTCTCTGCTAATACTGAAAGAAATCCAAAAGAGACAATGACTGCCATGTCTTTAAGGAGTAGGCACGTATTGGAGGATCCTAGAGGAAACCAAAAGGATGAGATGATTGAAAGACAGGAGAAGATTGTAGAGGAGTAGAATTTGACAACATTCAAGAAGGTGCTGAGATGGTGAATGATGGTCTGAAGAAGAAGGGGAAGACTATAGCTCAGAGGAAGAAGGAGATGGAATTTCAATTAGTGAGGAGACTAAGGAGAGTAAATACATGCCTGCTCTATCTTTCCTCCAGAAGCAAAGAAGAGAAAAGCTGGACAAACAATTTGGGCGCTTTCTAGAAGTGCTCAAGGAGGTGCATGTGAATATACCTTTCATAGAGGTGCTCTCATATATGCCAGCTTATGCTAAATTTTTGAAGAAAATATTGTCCAAAAAGCGGAAAGTGGAAGGATATCGGTTGTGAAGCTCACAGAGCATTGTAGTGCCATTTTGCAAAATAAGCTCCCTCAAAAGTGTGGAGATCCAGGGAGTTTTACTATACCTTGCTCTTTAGGAAGTAATAAATTTGAAAATTCTTTGTGTGATTCAGGTACTTCCATTAACGTTATGCCTTTGTCTATTTTCATGAATTTAGAGGGAGAGATAAAAAAGAATCAGGTCGATACATGTGTCCTTGCAGCTGGTGGATCAGACCACAATTATACCAAAAGGAATAGTGGAAGATGTGCAGGTTCGGGTAGACAAATTCGTGCTCCATATGGATTTTATTGTGGTGAACACGGAGGATAATAGGGAAGTCTCTTTGATTTTAGGAAGACCGTTCTTGGCTACGGGCAGAGCAATTCTAGATATTCAAGAAAGACAGCTCATGCTTAGAATGGGGGGAAAATGGTGGTCTTCAAGATGGAAGGAGAAATGAGGAACCTAAAAGAGCAAATTGGAGAGAGTAAAAATGATAAGTGTGGGATGTACTCAAATAAGGCCTAAAAGAAGCTCTCAGCAAGGATGTGTGCACTAGGTCGGGTGTGTAAAGGAGATCCCGACTTTGATTCAGACTCCAACTAAATGAATCGGGAATGTTTCCTTTACCTATTGCTTTTTATTTGTGCGTCATGGGGACATAATACATTTTAAAGTGTGGGGTGCGGGATTTAAATATGTGCATATGTGTTTGTTTGCATTTCTTTTGATTTTTAATTGAAAATAAAATTGACTTGTCCCCACGATGGATTTTGCTCGACTGTCTTCTTGAGAGATCAAAGTCGAAGATAATTTTTTGTTTTTTTTAGATAGTATAACAATTCTCCCTTAATTTTTCTTTGTGTTGCGGTTCTTTTTCATGAGTCTTATTTAAATTGGGTGTAGTTAGTTTTTCTTTTTGTAGGAATAGGGAAGTCTTGTGCTCTGGTGTTAAATGGAGATATTTGCTCTTGACTTTTTTGTACCTTGAGAGTAGTAAGTGCCTTAGTTGTGACGCTTAGACTCAATTCTTGACTCATAGATTAGTGCATTAAATTGGTTGATTGTGACTTTGCTCACTGATTTGACTAGAGAGTCGGGATAGATTCTCCTGAGTGAGTTATGTGTCAATGTGTGTGAGAGATTATTGTTGTTATTTTGTGCATGCCAGTTGATATCTAGAACTTACCTCGCGTGTTTCAAAGCGAAATGACAGTTTTGTTCAATCTAGGATATGATAGAAATATTTCTTTGTTGAGCCAGATATATGCTTTTACCTACATGATTAATGTGTATTCTAGTTAGCCCCTTTGAGCCTGTAATCCTTCTTCTTTGGTAACCTTACTGCTAGTCCCTCATTTGAATTGACTATCTATTTGAACCTTCTACCTCTCTTGACCACTTAATTTAGTTATGAGCTTGTAAAAGCTAAGTGGAGATATGGTAGGCTTTTGAGTGGAACTAAGAATAATGGAGGAAGGTGCACTATCTGAAAATTTGTGAGAGCCATTTGTAAGAAATTGAAGTAAAAAAAAAAAAATCATAATTTAGAGAAGAAAAAAATTGATTCCTTGCTAGTGGTAGTTTCTCATCTTGTTTGTATTTAAAAAAATTGGGAATTCGATATTGTTATATTATAAAGATTAGGATGTGGTTCAACACAAGTGTGGAATTTAAACTGTGAAATTGTATGTATTAAAGTGCTAGGGAGTTGTAGTCACTATCCAAATGTATACTACCCGTTCGCAGCCTATATTACAACAAAAATAAAATCCTACTTGTTCTTTGATTGAATTAACTCAGTTAGTAGAGTCTACAGGCAAGCCTATGGTACGTCTTCTGTGGCATAAGAATTTTTATTCTGAGAGTGAGTGAATTCTTTTTATCTTGAGTTCATAATTGTTCTTAAACTTTATTATATGTGGAACTGCTCTCTATTGTTTGTGTGTTGGAAAATGGTTTACGAAGGAAATGTAAAGTCTTTGACCTTCGTATTAGAGTAAGTGAGCAGGATGTAAAAAATGCGCGGTGCTTTTGAGTCGTGTCTTGAGGCTAGGATGTTATGATAGGGTTCTTGGTTTTCTTTAAATATTATTGGCATGATGAGTTAGGAAAGTTGTTTAATGAAAAGATCGTCTCTATGTGAAGTGTAGTTTAATTTCCTGAGGACCAGTAATGGTTTAAGTATGGGGCAATAATGATAGGCTATAAACCTATATTTTAGTCATAGTTTGCACTTTAATCACTGTATTTTACCTGTGGTTAAACTTAATTAATGGTGATTTACGCTTATTACATATTTTATGCCTTGAAGGAAATGATTTTGAGATATTAAGGTAATTTGGAGATAATTCGAATAAGTTGGAGCTTTGAAGTCTGAGTAAAAGCTCAAGAAATTAAGCCGGGATCATGTTTGGGGGATCGAGGACCAAGTCTGGATGTTAAAAAAAATGAGAAAACAAAAGTTACTCTGAGAAAAATGCAAGACCACATCATGCCATGCGTAGAGGGGCACTAGTGAAAAATTCATGCAGAGTGAAAAAACATAGGCCTTTGAACTTTTCCACTTATGCAGCACATGGTGCGCCGTCCAGCGCACTACGGTAGTGTATTTTCTCGCCTAACTTTTCCCACTTCGGCTTGAAAAGGATAGTTTCATCTGGGCTCGCTCCTACATGGTATAAATACATCGAAAAATGAATTTTAGAGGACTTTTTACCTTGGATGTTTTGGAGGAGCATTGGAAGCTACAAGACAAAGAATTTCATCATCTTTCCTTCAATTCAATACGGGAGTTTGGATTGTAACGTTTGATTGATGCTTTCTTACTCTTTAATTATATTTGTGATGACTTTCTATATGATTATAGAGTAGTGTCCCTTATGACTTTATGGATATGATATTTTGATTAATATTTTTTGGATTTTAACTCTAGTTCTTGCTTGATTTCGTTTATGGAGTTTTGAATTGTTGCAACTTTATTCACCGGTTTATTTAATCAAAAGAGGAATATTTTGATGATTATCTTTGCATTATTTTGTTTGTTTTAATTAAGTGATTCTCTTAAATAATTAAAATAACTTGTTGAATTGTTGATTAAATCAAGTTAGGAGAATATTCGAGAGACGTTTTACTGAAGACTAGTCCATTAATGCATGCTTGCATTTTCACTGTGCTTATATTAGTTCACCTCGTAGAGTTAAGATTTAATCGAGAAAGGATACTTGATTACACGTTTGAATTAGTCATGGAATGAATTCATGAGAATCATTAGAATATTAGAGTGAATTAAACTAGAGTTAGATCCCAAATAGCTATCTTGCACCTATCCTATCATGACCCTTATTCCTCACATTGATAAGAAATCAACTCTGCTAATCTCAAGTTCTTTGCAGTCATTTGTCAATTGCTTTACTTTAGTAGTTAATTGTAGTTCGTAATCAATCCAAACCAAGTTTTGATCATCTTGACTAGCAGTTAAACCAGAAATTACTAGAGCATTGTTTAAATCCAATACCTATGGAGACGATAAATTAACTATACTATCTTTGGCGAGCGAGCATCAATTTCATGTTGTACTTTGCGCTCATAAAAAATTTCCAAATATATTTCCAATTGACCCCTACACATATAAAGACCATTATTAAGCTCGAGAGAAAAATATTCACACCATAGTTAACAAGATCGAGGCATAATGCAAGAAAAATTACATCCAAAAATATGGACTTTTAGCCAAACATCACCATTCGATCAGGTCGAAATATTAAAATCACAGCCAAGTCTAAATATTTATCAAGTATAAACATCCAACCACAACAAACAATAATGTCTCAAATATCACAACAAACTAAAGCTCATCATCCTCATCAGCCTCGACATTCTGAGGACCAAATTGATGTTTGCTCATAAGTTTCTCCAATAGACTTTGCAACTTGTCAAATTTTCCATACTCACCCACTCGTCTCCGTTATTTCTCTCTTACAACTATAATAATGTTCAAGATTGTTTTGTGTGTCTCTTCTAAGTTTATGCCAATTGTTCAAGATTGTAATTTATTCCTTGCTGAGATCAAATTTAAAGTATAATTTAGGAGATGTGAACTTAGTTTTGCTGAAAGAGATGTGTTCCTTTCATGATGATTTGAAGAGTTTATTTCATGTATCAATGGAAATTAGAGAAGTGGTAAGCTTTAATTATTATTAAAATATATTTAAATATTGATGAGGAAGTATTAATTAATCTAAGTCTACCATGTAAGTGTGTATTAGAACAGACCCGTGCATCTACAAGAACTCTTTATCTCCAGAAGTAAAGCTTATTTTTGTTCTCTATCTCACTGATTTTTTGCTCATTTTCTTCAGTAAGGTGGCCCGATTAAATGACTACGACTCAATTAAATGATAAGAGGCTGACGAACATTATTCTTATAAACCAGAACATTATTCCTACAAACCAGATGGATTTGTATGATTTATTTTCTTTTTTAAATCCTAATATTTTTATTTTTGAGGCAAAAAAAGAAGTAAACGAATTATTTAAGGTTACTACTGAAGAGGAAAAGAACGAAAAATATCGAGGAGGGGAAAACAGTTCGTGAATTGAATTGAGAATTTCAGCTAATTTCTGTTCTTGGATCAAATCAGATTGCTAAAAATTAAAGTTTTACTCTCTAACTGATATAGTTTTGTGCTTGTTTAACAAATAATTATCCCATGAAAGTCAAACCGAATTATATCAAATACATCAACCTTCAGAAAAATAATCATTAATGAAGAAAAATTGCATAATATCTTTTACTTCTTTAACTGATAAATACCAATGCAATTGAAACAATTATTAAAAAATTCTAAACATTACTACATGACTAAACCCACAAAGTTTCTAGGTTATAAGAATGAGAGAAACTAATCGAGAAAAGGGGATTTCACAGACTGCGCACTAGTGCCCACCGTCGTCAACCATCGTTTGCCGTCATCAGTCGATAGGTGAGTGAAAGAGAAAGTAGAGAGAGAGAGAGTCGCAGAAAGAAATTGGAGAAACATGGATCTGTTCTCTAATTTTTAATTAGGGTTTCAGACTACCGTGGTCACAAAGTATTAAATATATATATATTTTTTGTTTAAATTCTATATTTCCGACTGATACATTCAATTTATTTGTCAATATATTTTTTTGGCTTTTCACTTTGCGATTTAATCGGTGAAAAATGTGAAGGCAGGAAATTCTCGTGTTTTTTTCCCACTGTTTTAGTCGGAATAACAGTTAATATTTGTAACAACCCGGTCGGTCATTTTAAGAATTAACACCTCTATCTCCTATTAACTACATTTTCCATATTTTTTTCTGCTATTGTGAGTTGCCGGGAGGATTTATTTGGAGTTTCGGAGAGGTTTGGGACACTTAGTCCCCAAATGAGAGATTAAGCTTTAGAATTTGGACCGTAGTCAGAACAGTGTGAAGATGGACTCGGAATGAAATTATGTTGGTTCTATTAGCTCCGTTGTGTGATTTGGGCTTAGGGGCGTGTTGAGATTGTGTCTTGGAGGTCTGTAGCTTATTTAGACTTGAAATGCCAAAAGTTGAATTTTTGAAGTTTCCGGTTCGATAGTGAGATTTTGATCTAGAGGTCGGAATGGAATTCTAAGAGTTAGAATAGCTACGTAGTGTTGAATGTAACGTGTGTGCAAAATTTCAGGTCATTCAGACGAGATTTGATAGACTTTTTGATCGAACGCGAAATTTGAAAGTTTTGAGAGTCATTAGGCTTATATTAGAGAGTGATTTGTGGTTTTAGCATTGTTTGATGTGATTCGAAGGTTCGAATATGTTTGTATGATGTTTTTGGATTGGTTGGCAGGTTTAGTTGAGGTCACGAGGGCCTCAGGTGCTTAACGGAAGTTGAATTGGACTTAGAAAAATTTGATGTTGACTGAACCTATCATAAACGCGCCTGTGCGAATGGGACCACAGGTGCGGTGGCGCAGAAGCGGCTGGGTGACTGCAAAAGCATAATATAGCCCAGGCTCTAGAAACCACAGGTGTGATGGATTGAACGCACGTGCAAGACCGCAAGTGCAGTAAGGGAGCCTCAAATGCGACTTGAGTTCCGCAGAAGAGGGACCGCAAGTGCGATCCCAGAGCCGCAGATGTGGTTCCACAGTTCAGAAAAAAGGGGCAGAATGAGGGTTTAGTCTCAAAACTTCAAAAATTGATTTAGGAGCTCGGGATTGGCGATTTTGAGAGAGATTTTCACCTGGGTATCTTAGGGAAGTAGTTCTCACTTAGTTTTGATTAATTTTCACGAATCTATGCTTAAATTCATCCTTTAAATTCGAATTTGGGGTAAAAGTTTGGAGAAAAATTTGGAAAAGTTCTTAGGACTTATTTTGGAGTTTTGATCAAGATTTTGATATCGGATTAGAGTAACTTCTGTATATATGAACTCGTGAGAGTGTGAGGATTCCGAATTTGTAAATTTTACCCGTTTCCGAGACGTGTGCCTGGGGAACTTTTTGGGCGATTTTCTTAATTTCGCGTATTAGGTTCGAATTAATTAGTTGAATTAATTGCTTGAAGTTATATTTACATTATGCAATTACTTTGAATAGATTTGGGTCATTCAGAGTTGGATACTCATGGTAAGAACGTGGTATTGAGTTGATTGAGCGGGTTTGAGGTAAATGGCTTACCTAACCTTGTGAGGGGGAACTCCCCTTAGGTTTTGGTAATGTTGATATATGAAATTCCTTGTACATGAGGTAACGAGTGCGTACATGTGCTAATTGTTGAAAATCCTATTTTCATTAAGTAACTATAATTGAGTTTTCTTTCCTGTTTATGCTACCTGTAATTTAATCCTACTGTTAGCTTAGGGAAGCATGTCTAATTGACTTAATTGCTTTACTTGCTCAAAATTCTTTATTTGAATTATGTGCAGCATGCTAGGTTAGAAATACCTGTTTACCTTGGTATAGAATTTTGACTGAATTGAGTATTTTTCGTGTTACTGCTGTGTGTTTACTTTGGGAATACGGGACGATATCCCGGGAGATCCCCATGGGTGTTTACTTTGAGACTAAGGATTTGTATTCCGGTAGATCCCCCTACACTTTTTTATTGGAACTACGGGACTGCACCCGATAGATTCCCCTAGTACTTGCTATTTACATTTGGGACTATCGATCGAGATTCCGGTAGATCCCCGTGCACTATGAGTTTGACTACGGGACGACACTCGGGAGATCCACTGGATATTTATATTTGGGATTACATGACGGTATCCTGGGAGATCCTCGGCTGTTATCTCTGTGTTGAGCTTTATTTTCCTATTGTGATTATTTTGTCTCTGTTGCAGTTGTTGTTACCCTTATTACCTTGTATCACTTTAATATTGTTTCTTTCCTTATATATTATTGTACATGACCAGTAGGGCCCTGATATTCCTCGTCACTACTTGATGGAGGTTAGGCTTGGTACTTACTAGGTACTGCTATGGTGTACTCAAGCCCTTTCCTGCACATATTTTTCGTGCGCAGATCCAAGTACTTCCACTGCGCCCTACTACCCTTGAGGCGAGGCAATTCTCCAGAGACTTCGAGGTATATCTGCCGCGTCCGCAGACCGAGGAGTCCCTTTCTATTCTATCTTGTAGTGATAGCCCTTCTATATTTTCTATTGATTTAGACATTCCGGAGTTAGAACATTTTATAATATTCGTAGCTTGTGATTCATGGGATTCTAGGTTTTGGGAAGTTGTTCAGTTTGAGAGTTATATTTAAATATGCCGAGTGGCATCTTAAACCTTCATTATGTTATTCCGTTGTTTTTATTAGTTCTATCTATTATTTTTTCCTTTTTCCGTAATTGTTAGGCTTACCTAGTCTCTACCGTCACGATAGTTTACGGAGAGTGAACTGGGGTCGCGACAAGTTTGTATCAGAGTTCTAGGTTCATAGGAGTCATGAATCAAAACCCGATTTATTAGAGTCTCACGGATCGGTACAGAGACATCTGTACTTATTTATAAGAGGCTATGTAACTGTTAGGAAAAATTCTACTTCATTTGATTTCCTTGTCATGCGAGATTTTTGATATCACAATTCTAAACTTCTATCTTCTATTCTCTCACAGATGGTGAGGACACGTGCTATCGGATATGATCAAGCACCCACACCCACTACTGGAGCCATTAGAGGTTAGGGTCGTGGTAGAGGCTGAGGACGCGCATGCAGTGCAACTAGAGCAGTTGCGCGAGCTGTCACTGAGGAGCCACCAGCAGCTCCCCTCAGAGCCCAGGCACATGATATGCCTACTGCTACTACTACTCCAGCACTTCAGGAGACTCTTGCATAGTTCGTGAGCATGTACACTACTCTGGCTCAGGCTGGGTTTCTTCCCCTTATTGCAGCCACATCCCAGGTCGGGGAAGGAGTACAGACTCCCACTGCCTGCACTCTTGAGAAGCGAGTGCATGTTGATCAGGTCCCAGAGATTTTGATGTTATCTTGAGTGGAGAAGTGCTTTAGATCATACTCCCAGTAGAGTTATTACATTCCTTAAGGCTCGGCGAATGGTTTAGAAGGGGTGTGATGCGTATCTAGCTTATGTGAGAGATATTAGTATCGATACCCCTACAGTTGATTCAGTCCCAGTAGTACGAATTTCTCTAATATGTTTCTAGCTGATCTTCCGGGCATGCCGCCCGATAGAGATATTGATTTTGGCATTGATCTGTTGCCGGACACTCAACCCATTTCTATTCCTCCATATCGTATGGCTCCTCCTGAGTTGAAGGAGTTTTAAGGATCAGTTGCAGGAATTGCTTGATAAGGGTTTTATTCGACCCAGTGTATCACCTTGGGGCGCTCCTATCTTGTTTGTGAAGAAAAAGGATGGTTCTACGGGTATATGCATTTATTATCGCCAGTTGACTAAAGTTACAGTGAAGAACCGTTATCCTTTGTCTCGTATAGATGATTTGTTTGACCAGCTACAGGGTGCACGAGTGTTATCTAAGATTGACTTGCGCTCAAGTTACCATCATTTGAAGATTCGGGAGCCAAATATCCTGAAGACTGCTTTCAGGACTCGGTATGGTCATTACGAGTTCCTTCTTATGTCATTTGGGCTGACCACTGCCCCAAAAGCCTTCATGCATTTGATGCACAGTCGGTTCCAACCACATCTTGACTCATTCATCATTGTCTTTATTGATGACATTCTGGTATACTCCCGGAGTAGGGAAGATCATGAGCAGCACCTAAGGATAATGCTTCACACTTTGAGTGAAACTAAGTTATATGCAAAGTTCTCGAAATGTGAATTTTGGTTGAATTTTGTGGTATTCTTGGGTCACGTATGTCGAGTGAGGGGATAAAGATGGATCCGAAAAAAGTGAAAGCAGTGGAGAGTTGGCCCAGACCATCCTCAGCTACAGAGATCCGCAATTTTCTTGGCTTGGCAGCTTATTACAGTCAATTTGTTGAGGGGTTTTCATCTATTGCAGCACCTATGACCAGGCTGACATAGAAGGGTTCTCCGTTCCAATGGATAGAAGAGTGTGAGGCGAGATTTTAAAAGCTCAATATAGCTCTGACTACAACCTCAGTTTTGATATTGCCTATAGGTTCGAGGTCTTATACTATCTATTGTGATGCCTCGAGGATTGGCCTTGGAGCGATATTGATGCATGATGGTAGGGGGATTGCCTACGCGTCTAGACAATTGAAGAAAGGTACATGAGAAGAATTATCCGATCCATGATCTAGAGTTAGCTGCTATTGTTCACGCCTTAAAGATCTGGCACCATTATTTATATGGTGTGCCTTGTGAGATTTATATTGATCATCGGATTTTACAGCATTTGTTCAAGCAGAAGGACCTTTATTTTGCCAGAGGAGGTGGTTAGAGCTGCTGAAGGTCTATGATATCACTATCTTGTATCACCTGGGCAAGGACAATGTGTTGGCCAATTCTTTGAGTCCTCGGGCGGAGAGTTTGGGGAGTTTGGCTTATTTACCTATAGCGGAGAGGCCCATGGTGATGGTTTTTTAGGCCTTAGCCAGTTAGTTTGTGAGATTGGATCTTTTGGAGCCTAGTTGGATCCTTGCTTGTGTAGTCTCTCGGTCTTCGTTGTTTGATCGTATCCCGGAGCGTCAGTTTAATGACCCTCATTTGCTTGTCATCAAGGATAAGGTTCTGCATAGTGATGCCAAAAATGTAACTATTGGTAATGACGAGGTATTAAGGATGAATGGCCGGGTTTGTGTACCCAATGTTGATGGGCTTCGGGAGTTGATTCTAGAGGAGGCCCATAATTTGTGGTATTCCATTCATCTAGGTACCACGAAGATATACCAGGATTTGACACAACACTATTGGTGGAGGCGGTTGAACGAAGATATAGTTGGGTTTGTAGCTCGGTGCCTTAATTGTCAGCAGGTGAATAATGAGCACTAGAGACTAGGTGGGTTAATTCAGTAGATAGAGATTTTGGAGTGGAAGTGGGAGAGGATCACCATGGATTTCTTAGTTGGGCTCCCATGGACTTTGAGGAAGTTCGATGCCATTTGGGTGATTGTGGATCGGCTGGTCAAGTCCGCGCTCTTCATTCCTGTGTGTACTACTTATTCTTCGGATCAGTTGGCGGAGATTTATATCCGGGAGATTATTTTTCTGCATTGTATTCCAGTTTCTATCATTTTAGATAAAGGTACTCAGTTCACATTATAGCTCTGGAGGGCTGTACAACATGAGTTGGGTACTCGGGTGGAGTTGAGCACACCATTTCACCCTCAGATGGACGGACAGTCCGAGTGCACTATTCACTTTCTTGAGGATATGCCTCGTGTGTGTGTGATTGAGTTTGGAGGGTCTTGGGATCAGTTCATGCCATTGATGGAGTTTTTGTACAATAATAGTTATCAGTCTAGCATTCAGATGGAACCATATGAGGCTTTATATGGTAGGTGGTGTAGATCTCCGGTGGGTTGGTTCGAGCCAGGTGATGCTAGATTATTGGGCACAGACTTGGTACATGATGCTTTTGGAGAAGGTTAAGGTAGGATAGACTTCGCACAGCCCAGTTCATACAGAAGAGTTATGCGAACCGCAAGGTTCATGATGTTTACTACATGGTCGGAGAGAGGGTCTTGATTCGGGTTTCACCTATGAATGGCATTATAAGATTTGGAAAGAAGACGAAGTTGAGTCCGAGGTTTATTGTCCCTTTTTGATATATTGAGGTATGTTGGGGAAGTTGCTTTTGAGCTTGCCTTACCTCCTAGCTTGGAAGGAGTTCATCCGGTATTTCATGTTTTGATGCTCCGGAGGTATCATGGTAATCCGTTGCACGTGTTGGATTACAGTTCAGTCCAGTTGGACAAGGATCTATCTTATGTTAAGGAGCCAGTGGCGATACTGGACAAGGAGGTTCAAAAGCTGAGGTCAAAGAACATTGCCTCAATGAAGGTTCAGTGGCGGGGTCAGCCAGTCGAGGAGGCGACCTGGGAGACCGAGCAAGATATGCGCAGCCATTACCCTCATCTTTTCACTACTTTAGGTATGTTTCTATTCTCGTTCGAGGACAAACGAATGTTCAAGTGGGGGAGGGTGTAACAACCCGGGCAGTCATTTTAGGAATTAATGCCCCGATCCCCTATTAACTACATTCTCCGTGTTTTGTTTTTGCTATTGTGAGTTGCCGGGAGGATTTATTTGGAATTTTGGAGACTTTTGGGACATTTAATCCCTAAATGAAAGTTTAAGCTTTAGAATTTGGACCGTATTTGGAATAGTATGAAGACGACCTCAGAAAGGAATTTCACTTTTTCTGTTAGCTCCGTTGGGTGATTTCGAGCTTAGGGGCATGTTCAGATTGTGTTTTGGAGATCCTTAGCTTATTTATGCTTGAAATGCTGAAAGTTGAATTTTTAAAGTTTCTGGTTGGATAGTGAGATTTTGATCCAAGGGTCGGTATAGAATTTCGAGAGTTGGAGTAGATCCGTATTGTTGAATGTGACGTGTGTGCAAATTTTTAGGTCATTCGGATGAGGTTTGATACACTTTTTGATAGAAAGCGAAATTTGGAAGTTTTGGGAATCCATAGGCTTGTATTGGAGAGTGATTTGTGGTTTTAGCGTTGTTTGATGTGATTCAAAGGTTGGAATAAGTTCGTATGATGTTTTAAGATTGATTGGCAGAGTTGGTTGAGGTCCCAGGGGCATCGGGCAAGTTTCGGGTGCTTAACAGAAGTTGAATTGGACTTAGGAAAATTTGATGTTGGTTGAACCTGTCATAACCGCACCTGCGCGAATGGGACCACAGGTGCGGCACTGGAGAAGTGGCTAGGTGACCGCAGAAACGTAATATAGCCCATGCTCCAGAAGCATCAGGTGCGACGCCGCAGAAGCGACTGGGTGACCGTAGAAGCGTAATATAGCCCAAGCTCCAAAAGCCGCACATGTGAGGGCTTGAACGCACCTGCGAGACCGCATGTGCGGTATGAGAGCTGCTGGTGTGGAAATTTTCTATTTAATGAAATGTCGTAGATGTGACTTGAGTTCCACAGAAGCGGGGGTGCAGGTGCGGTCCCAGAGCCACATATATGGTTCTACTATTCAGAAAAAGGGAAAAAATTGAGGGTTTAGTCTCGAAAATTGGAAAATTGATTTGGGAGCTCGGGATTGGCGATTTTGAGAGAGATTTTCACCTAGGTGTTTTGGGTAAGTAATTCTTACTCGGTTTTGATTAATTTCTATGAATCTATGCTTAAATTCATACTTTAAATTCGAATTTGGGGTGAAAGTTTCGAGAAAAATTGGGAAAAGTTCTTACGCCTAATTTTGGAGTTTTGATCAAGATTTTGATGTCAGATTGGAGTAATTTTTGTATATATGAACTCGTGAGAGTGTGAGGATTCCGAATTTGTAAATTTTACCCGATTCGGAGACGTGGGCCCGAGGGACTTTTTGGGCGATTTTCCTAATTTTGCGTATTAGCTTCGAATTGATTAGTTGAATTAGTTGCTTGAAGTTATATTTGCATTATGCAATTACTTTAATAGATTTGGGCTATTCGGAGTCAGATACTCATGGTAAGAACGTGGTATTGAGTTGAATGAGTGGGTTTGAGGTAAGTGGATTAACCTTGTGTGGGAATCTTCCCTTAGGATTTGGTATTGTTGATATATGAAATGCCTTGTATGTGAGGTGACGAGTGCACACATGTGCTAATTGTTGAAAATCATGTTTTCATTAAGTAGCTGTAACTGATTTTTCTTTCCTGTTTATGCTACGTGCAATTTAATGCTACTGTTAGCTTAGGAAAACATGTCTAATTGACTTAATTGCTTCACTTGCTCAAACTACTTTATTTGAATTCTGTGCAGCATGCTAGGTTAGAAATACTTGTTTACCTTGGTATGGAATTTGGACTGGATTGAGTATTCTTCATATTGCTGCTGTGTGTTTACTTTGATACTACGAGATGGTATCCGGGAGATCCCCCTGCATGTTTATTTTGGGACTACGGATTTTTATTCCGGTAGACCCCCTACACTTTTATATTGGAACTAAGGGACTACACCTGGTAGATTACCCAATTATTGGATCTTAGAACCTTATTTTTAAAGTTTGTTTGCTCTACTAAATAGAAAACATGCTCATAAGGTTTCACTCTTTAATTTGATTACTTTGCCTAGATAGAAAACATGCTCATAGGTTTTATTCTTTAATCTGATTGCTTTGCCTAAATAGAAATTATGTCCATAGGACTTCACCTTTTAAGTTTGTTTGCTTGTCAAGTATAAACCATGTCTATAAGAATTTACATTCTGTGATGTTTAGAAATCATGCTTATAGGTTTCAAACAATCCTGTCTTAAAATCAATTTAATAATAGATGCCATGCCTATAGGACCTGATCCAATTTCAGTTACAACGAGCATTTATGTATGTTTCTATACCTGCAAATCATTAATAATCAGTAATACGCCTAGATATCATGCCTATAGGAAGTCCTACTCGCGATTCTGTCTGTTAATCTAATTTAGTCTAATAAGCCCCTTTAATCACGCCTAGTTCATTTTTGAATTGGTCTTTTTAAGTACTAAGCAATTTCTGAAACAAGTTCTTCAAAGCTGCCTCAATCTCATTAGATATCATGCCTATAAGTATTAAAGTAGCCTATTTTGAAATCTATTTGTTTCTGTATTAATATAAATATCAGTATCCTGCGTATAGGTAAGCCTCTAGGGCGCTTTCGAAAATTTTATTCTCTGAAGCGACCTTTATGGCTTAATGTTTTTGATCCTAACAGGCTTTAAAAAAAGTCCATAGGCAACTGCTAAGGTATAATTTCTGATAAAAAAGGGTTTTTCTGTTTCTGCATATTCACTAATATATCCTGCTTTAGGACATTGTCTAATAAAAGACCTTAACTATGCTTGATTGTGCTGCCTATGTGCTTGTTTGAGGAGGAAACTCTGAGCCTTTTAAATTGCTCCCATTATGTGTGAAAGTCCTAAATGCTTTTTGACTGTCACCTTAGAATTTTTTTCCTTTTAAAACCTCAGGGGTATGTCTAGAACCACCTTTAGGTAGAGGTCCTAACTCCCTCCAGGAACATTAAGAAGGGATGGGTAGCAGCACGCAATAGGAATCGTTGACCAAACACTCTCTTTGGATGACCAATAAGGGGATGGGAAGGGTAGACGGGGATATGATGACTACGCGCTAATGTCACGTGTAGCCCCTCATTGAGGAGTGTTTACCGGATATTGCGTGGGGTGATCCTATAGGATAACCAACCTACGACCCCTCCTTGCCAAATCCTTTCTTTCTTTATAACTTTGTTTTAAAAATTGTTCAAAACTTCATCTTATTACTTGAGTTATTCTAACGTACTTTACTTGAAACTAATTTGATTCCAACGTTTACTTGTAATGGACTAATATGTGAATATAAGTTCGGCCGGGATCCAAAGTTGTGGACCAAGAGGTGTGCCTAAAACCTTCCCCTCGAGGTTACTTCGAGCCCTTACTCTAATCTCTGGTAATGCAAACCTACCTAAGAGTTAATAACTCTAGGTTCCCTAATGGACCATAATCCGTTAGGTCGCGACTCTCCAAATACCCGATTCTCAAAAAGGAAATGAGTCATTACATCCCGTGACTGTCGAAACCCGGACCTCTATCCCCCTAAAAAAGGGAGGGGAATTTTTTCTCTTTTTCCTGACAAATTCCCAAACCTCCCTCAGTTTTTCCCCTAGTAATAGTATCCCAGCTAATTAGATTAAGTTTTCTAGTTGTACTGGTGGATCCCCATACAAAGTTTATTTGAATTTTATCAATAGATTTTAGGATTTTAGGGGAAGAAGAGTGTATTGCATTAAATGGGAAGGAACTTCTCCTAGGGTACTAGTTGCTAAGGTGGTACGGCCAGCTATATTAAGAAAAGGGCATTTCCAGTGGGATAATTTTGAATGTAACTTGTCCAAGATGAATTGGAAATCTTTGGCTTTAGGGTAATGGTTAAGAATTGGAAAACCAAGGTATTTTCCAAAGTCATTGGTAGATTTTATACCAAAAAGAGATGTTAGGAGATTTGATTGGTCTTTTGAGCAATTTGTCGGGATGACAATCCTTGATTTAGCTCTATTGATGGCTAGACCAGATTCCATAGTGAAAACATCCATGCATTTTTTTATGCAATGGATTGTTTTTTTTTTTTTTTTTTCCC
>MU731980.1:30980-50689 GCA_026770625.1 Nicotiana glauca
GAATTGGAAAACCAAGGTATTTTCCAAAGTCATTGGTAGATTTTATACCAAAAAGAGATGTTAGGAGATTTGATTGGTCTTTTGAGCAATTTGTCGGGATGACAATCCTTGATTTAGCTCTATTGATGGCTAGACCAGATTCCATAGTGAAAACATCCATGCATTTTTTTATGCAATGGATTGTTTTTTTTTTTTTTTTTCCCATAAGAGTTATGTCATCTGCGAATAGAATGTGGGACAAAGAAGGGCCCCTATGGTCAATTTGGATAGGATCCCAATTTCTAAGATCAACTTGGTGCTTGATTAGTCGAGATAGTAATTCAATACATAATATGAAGATATAAAGAGAGAGATGATCTCCTTGACGAATACCCCTACTAGGTTGGAAAAAGTTAGTTCTTGTCCCATTAACTAGAACACCTATTGAGATAGTAGTTATGCAATGCATAATGAGCATAGAAATATTTGGAGGAAATTTGAAGTATTGAAGGGTCTTTTGAACAAAAGATCATTCTAGCCTATCAAAAGCTTTCTCTAGGTCCAATTAATAAGTATATCCAAGTTGATTTTTTTGAATGCCTAAGGTTATTCATAATCTCTTGAATTATGATAGCATTATCACTAGTTCTTTTATTTTTAATAAAACTGGAATGCATTGGGCTAATTAGGAGGGGGAGGAAAGGCTTCATTCTATTAGCAATTATTTTAGTGATGAATTTATAGGCAGTATTGCACAACCCAATAGGTCTAAAGTTTTTGGGATTGTTTGCATTAGGCAATTTGAGAATGAGACATAAGTAAGTATCATTGATGCCACTAGGTAAGGATTGAGTGTTGAAAAAGTGTTGACAGTAAGAAGTGAAGGAGTTTCCTATTATATGCCAATATTTTTGGTAGAAAAATGGATGGATGCCATCCGGACCTGGTGCTTTAAAAGGTTTGAATGAATAAATAGCCTTAGTGATTTCTATATTGGTAAGAGGGTAATCTAGGTAGCTTGGTCAGGCTTATTGGCCCTTGAGGGATCAGAGATTGAATTGTTTATTGGAGAAGCAATCTTAGCAGTTTGGAAGGCTTCTATAAAGAAGGATAGTGTGTGATCAATTATTTTCTTTGGGTCAGAGATTCACTTCCCATTATATTTGGTGAAATACATTATGACATTACGACGTTTACTATTCAAAGCCGTAACGTGAAAATACTTGGTGTTGGCATCACCTTCATGAATCCAATTACTCCTAGACCTTAACTTCCAAAAATTATGCTCCATATGAAGAATATTGTTATATTTTAGTTGGAGGTTGGACTCAAGGATTTGAAGGAAGTGATTGTTTTGGTAATGAGGGGAAGATTAGATACCATTTAATCTAGCTAGGATTTGCCTCTTCTTTTTAAAAATATTCCCAAACATAGTATTTTTTTCATTTTATAACCTTGAATACTTTTGGGCATCAACCAAGTCTTTTCCTAGCCAATATTGCTTGACAATATTGATAAAATCCGGATGCCTACACCAAATTATTTCCAAATGGAATGGTTTATTTCTATTGTCTCCATTTCTAGGGATTAGATTAATGAGAAGAGGATTATGATCGGAGTGCATTTTTGGAAGGTGAAGAATGACAAAGGGTATAGGGAAATCCAATCTTTGTTAACAAAGATTTTGTCTATACGATCTATAATTAAGCCTTTAGATTTTTTCTTATGGTTAGACCATGTATATTTACAACCCTTGTAGCCGAGATCTAAAAGTTTACACCGGTTAATACTATTCCAAATAGTGTTGCTACGTCTACGGTTTATGGAGTTACACCTAATTTATCATTAAAAGTAAGGACATCATTGAAATTACCCCCAAGTAACCAAGGCCCCTTAAAAGTATTGCTAATATTTTCTATGTTGTTCCACATTTCAACACGTTTATAAACCTTAGTACTCGCATAAATGGAAGGAAAAAACCAAGTAGTTTTAGAAGAGAGTACCTCAATAGTGGCATGTATCTCTTGACTATTCCAAACAAAATCATGTACCTTGACAACACTAGCATCCCATAAGAGCACTATGCCACCGGATTGACCTTCACTAGGAACCTCGATCATTTGGGAAAAATCAAAGTCACTTAGAAGGGACATGTGACTTTCCATTGTAGTTTCTAAAAGAGTAATCATGCAAGGGCTATGAGTGTCCAATATTTCCCAAAAATTAATCCTGAAATTCTCATTGCTACCTCCCCGGATGTTCCAAATTATGATATTGGTTGGTCTAAACATGTTTGCATGGTTGTTTGTTGGCTCATTTTCCCTCTGGGCTTGAAGGACTGGATTTCTCCTCAATGATGCAACTAAGATCATTGCGTGGTTTTCCACTATTGGGTCCTGAGGAGGCCTCACATCCATTGAGAATTTGTAAAGTGCTGTTGGGCAATTGAGTACATACCTCTTCTCGTTGGTCTCTGAATAGATACAATTTTACTTTGTTGATTTTTGAAAACTCTAGGACTGGTCCTAACCCCAGCAGATTTATTTCATCCTCCTCTTCCATTTATATATTTTCTAGTTCTTGTGCATTGGGCGGGGCCTGAGCCTGAGCCTGAGGGATCATTTGTGGGATATGAGGTAGATAAGGGGGATCTTGTGAGGGCGGAGCATGTGCATGGGTTTATGGCCGCATGTTGGATTTATTTTGTTGAGCTACACTATCGAATGGGGTTATCCAAGAAATGAAGATTGAGTTTATATTGTTGATCTCCCCTAGTGGGAAGAAGGGGAGATTGATTGGAACTTGCTGAGATTGGATGGGTTGAAATGAGGGGGGAGACTCCATTGATTTCTCATTGCTTGAGCTTGACTCAAGTTCAATGATGGGGCTAGGGGGTGAAGGATGTTGTTCATCCACACATGGTTGAGATAATTTCTCATCGCCATATTCATCCCTTATGCTACAAATTGTGCCAGGAAGTGGGAGTTTAGAGCACAATAATAATTTCATGTCCATTTGAAACCATACTGAATGTTATTGCATGGTCCATGAGAGCTTGTTCCACATATGAAAGAAGTTGGTGATCTTGTAGTAGAGGTGGCTGGATGAAGCAGGTTGCCCGTTGGTGGATTCGGTTGTAGAGGTGGGTTGGACATGTTTGGGGATCGTTGGTGCCTTAGGATTTGCATTAAACGATACCTTCTTCTCTAGGTTATTGGGATTCTTGCCATTGTGAAGAGAAGAGGTAGGGTTTATATGAACGTTAAGAGAAGAGTTTTCTAGGGTTGTGTTGTGAGTAGTCGTGTTGGGGAGGCTTTCAATAATCGTATCATATCTCTAGAGATATCTTTGGGATAACTTTGAGCAGTGGTATTAAAAATATTTGGCCTTGATTTTGTGAGAGAAACGTGGTTAGTTCCATTGGCCTTTTGGGGGTTGATGTATGATTGTTTGTTCAAGTGGTTAGAGATTAGATGTGGAGAATTACACTCCATGTAGAGGAGTAAGTCCTCATTAATAAGGGATTGGATACTATTAGTTAGTTGAGTATTATTGAGTGTGAAATACGTTTTGTTTTAAGGGAAGTTAGGGCATCATTAGACGTAGTAGTGAAATTATTAGATTGCATGTTATTTGATTAGTTTGTTTTAGGGGCTGCCAAATGGATGTCCATTGGCTCACTGACTGCCACATCAATGGCCATGCAAGAAGTGTCGTTACTTCCTAGGCCATTTGTGTTTGTATTGGTGAGATTAGATGCAGATTCCAAAGTATCAAAATTATTGTTTGTGACAATGTGATTTTTGTTGTGGTTAAACTTCTCAGCATATAGAAAAGGAGTAGTAATATCTTTAGTGATAGGAACCATACTTTTTCAATCTAGGTTAATATTTTGTAGAGGGGGTTTAAACTTACCAGGGTTGGGAAGGATTGGAACAACTGTCTTACCAGAGTTGTGGTGTGGAATTTTTGGCTTGTAGATGCACCTTCTTTGTTTGGGGAAAGCAATAGTGTGCTAGGCATCCTCCTTGGGCAAAAGAGATCATGTTTGCAAGCTCGAAGTAGAAGTGTTCAATGCCTTGGATTGACTACTGGTGCAGTCTCCTTTTGGATTGGTTTGTTTGCTCCTTTGCTTTATATAGTTGCATAAAGCCATTGAATGCCCTAATCTTCCGCAACTTTTTTGCATAGAAAATTTACCCCTTCATAATTTTGTCCAATGAAAATGCATGGCATAACGGGGACCTCTAATTGAACTTCTATACAAAGCCTAGCATAACGACTCCTTAGAGTGGAAGAAATGCATGCATCAATCTTTAGTAGCTTTCCAGTCTTGTTGCCAACTTTTTTGAGTATTAGTCCATCATAAAATTCCATTGGCAATTGTGGTAAGCATATCCATATAGCAACTTGTGTTATTGTAGCCTTTGAGACAATATAATTAGGCACCCATTTTTAAATGTATAGGAAGTGACCAAAGATGAACTAAGGGCCATTGTGGGGGACTTTGAACATGCTATCTTCATTGCTAAATTTTGTAATATAATAATCTGACCCTAGATCGATCATTGAGATGTTTTCCTTTAATTTCCACAAGTCTTGGATTTTCCGTTTGAGTAATTGGTATTAAATTCTCATTCCTTGTAGTTTTATAATTGTTGAGTACCTCTAGGGAGAGTAAATTCTTTGGAGATATTCTGAAGATAGTTGAATTAGGTGATAACCATTTGAGTGAGGGATGAGGTTCCCCATATCATCAGGATGGTTTGGATGAGGTTGGTCATGTGAATCGATGATCATGTTAATCCGACCATCTTGTAAGACATCGATTAGTTTATCTTTGAATCTAGGGTTGAAAGGAGTAGTAGTTACTGTGGAATGCATTGAATCAATATTGGGAGGTTTAGGAGGGTTTAGATTAGAGATCTTTGATTGTTGCATTGATAGGCAGTTGGTATTTTTAGTGAGAAGGAGGAGGTTATCTCACTACAAAACCGTCTTCAATAACAAGGTTTATCTTCAAGAATTTGTCATCTCTCTAGTTAACTGAGTTACTCATATATTCACTGTCTGCAGATTAAAAAGATTATATGTCAAACACTTGGTATATTGGCTCGCCAAATGTAACTTTATGCAATTTTATGTAACTAACCTTATAAATCATCAAATTTTCTTAATAAATCATTGACTATTCAAAATTACTTTTTTTTCTTAATCATAAATCATTAAGATGAGAGTATTTTATGTCATAATTAAAATAAAAATTATTGCACATTATCTACTAAGACTTCTATGATATTTAATTTTAAATAAATATTTCATTTAAAAAGAATTTATTTATTAACTTTTGTTATGTCTTTACTATATATTAGTCCATAATTATTTTTATAATTATTTTTCTAAATATATTTTTCATGTTTATGAGATAAAAATACTTTTTGATTTAATAGCACAGTATTAGCTAGTAACTATTTACAACTAATTAGTTATCATGGTATTGTATGGTGAATTATGTGTCACTTCATTAACTTGTTGAAATTTAAAAATAAATGATGCTAGAGAATCATATTTAAATTGTGAATTATGTTTTTATATAAATTCTCTTTCAAATAGAAAACTTATTGAATAAATTAGTTTTTTAAGAAAAATATCAAATTATAACATCAAATATCTTTCAAGAATCTTTAGTCATTAAGAGATACTTATAAGATTTCGTATCGAATATATTACTTTTGATGTTTGAGTTGTAACGATGTTGCAGATATGTCACGACCGGAATTCCATCATAGATCGTGATGGCGCCTGACAGTGATGCCATGCAAGCCAACCTTAATTCAAGTAGTGAGTTCTTATTAATTTATCAAAAATAACCTCATCATTTTTCTTAACATTTAAGTTTTAAAATAGTCATTAATTAAAAAGTTCGTAATAATATAGTTACATCCCAAAATAGTAGTCTTTAGTGTGTGCCAGGAACTAGTGTCACAAGTACTAGGGCAACTAATAGAATGCACAAAAAAAGAATACCACTATCCTACTGTCTGAAACAGAAAAGACAGTACATAATAACAACAAAAGAAGAGAAACTCCGGTATGCTGCTGAACAACTCAGAAGGGGCGGCTCACCGTGAGATCTCGCTCAAGTATCAGAAACGGGCGCCGGAATGGTAGTGTAATGATCTGACTGGTCGTTTTACTTTTTAGAACCCCGTTCCCCTACATAAGACTTCCCGTACTTTCTTTTACTGATTTATGACTTGCGGGAATGATTGTTTTGGGATTTGGAAGAGTTTGGGTAGAAATCAAAACACTTGGTTCCTTAAGGTTGTCTTAAAAGGCCAAGTTTGACTTCGGGCAATATTTTATGTAAACGACCCCGGAATCCAAATTTAAAGATTCCAACAGGTTTGTATGATAATTTCGGACTTAGGCGTAAGTCCGGATCGGGTTTTGGGTGATGCGGCAGTGTTTTGGCGCTTAATAGAGAAAGTTGATTCCTTAAGGATTTTGAAGTTCTTAAACATTTGGTTTGGAGCGGGTTTTTGTGTTATCGAGATCCGAACAGAGTTTCAAGAAATAGGGAATAGTTCTGTATTGCCATTTAAGATTTGCACGCGAAATTTGGTGTCAATCCGAGTAGTATAAGTGTCTTTCGTCGCATTGGAAGTAAATTCAAGAACTTGAAGTTCATAAGTTTGGTTCAATTGCTTTTAGGGGGTGATTCTTAGATTTAGCGTTGTTTCGGGCGTTCTGAGTGTTCGAGCGAGTCCGTTTTATGATTTCAAACTTGTTGGTATGTTCGGGCGGTACTCGGGGGCCCCGAGCATCAATCGGACGAGGCTCAAGTGAAGTTGGAAAATCCTGAAAGGAGCGGAAGCTCCAGTTATCTGTCATTACCGCACCTGCGGTTGGTCATCCGCAGGTGCGAGTTCGCAGAAGCGGTCGATGACTCGGAGGTGCTGCCAAGGGGAATGAGCCTAGGAACCGCAGATGCGGCTCCCTTCCTACAAAAGCGGCTCTGCAAGAGCGGCCCTCAGATTGTACAAGCGGTCCCAGCCAGCCATCCCAGCTCCGCAGATGCGGACTCCTTCTCGTAGAAGCGAGACCGCAGATGCGGTGCCCTAACCGCATGTACGGAAATCGCTGAAGGCAGTGCGTTCATTTAATATGGGAATGTGTCATTTTTGACACATTTCCTCCATTGTTTGGGGCGATTTTAGAGCTTCCAAAGAGAGAATTCCCACCTAGCATCTTGAGATAAGTTATTTCTACTTAGTTTGAGTTTAATACTTGGGTTTTGGTTAGATTAACACACAAGATTAGTGAAAAATTATGGGATTAGAGCAAAACCTAGGGTTTTGATAAAAACAAGATTAAACCACGAAATGTTTTATGGAATGAAGTAGAAATCATATATTCTTGATCCTTAGGCTATAAAGAACAATTTTTATCAAAATATTTCGAAATCCGGGCATGTGGGCTCGGGGACAGATTTTAGGAAACTTGTGTTTAGGGTTGGGAAATTACATCAATAGTTAGAATGTGAACTTGTGAGCTTGTATTGACTAGCTCCTACCTCGTTTAATTAGTTTTGGATAGTTCGTATCCAAATTGAGGGTTTGAGCACGATCTTGACATTGGAAGTAACCTTTGGAGCAAGGTGAGTCTCCTTTCTAACCTTTTAAGAGGGAATTGATCCCATAGGTGAGTTAATTGATTATGTGCTCCTAATTGTGGGGGCCACATACGCACGAGGTGATGAGAGTCCGTGCTTAGCTACTATTATGTTAATTATCCGGGTAGTTTAGGACCCATATCATGCCATATTTGTAAATGTTTATATCCTTTCACGCTAATGAGATCACTTAGGAGATGTTAGGGATTGGGAATAAATATATGTGAACGTAAGTAGTTGCTTGAGCTTGTGTGAATTTATTTGACTATGAATGCGCGTTTATGTGCTTTCTTGATGATAATTGATATTTGTGGATCGGGCTGATCGCCTCGGTATAAAATAGATGCATCTATGTTTCGTGCCATTTGACCCTCTGGCAGTGCAATATTTCTTTTCTACTGGACTGGGCCGTACGATCTCGGCATAATGCGCGCATGATACTTATGTGAAATTTTATTTATCACTTACTTTGCTAAATGCCTTGAAGTGAAATTATTGTAAGACATGATTGAAACTATTTACTATTATCTGCGAACTCTGAGCTTGCTATTACGCCCATGTTATCCATGCTTAGTGAAATCTTTAATTATTATTGGTATTGACCTTAGTAAGTGTCAAGTTGACCCCTCGTCACTACTTCTTCGAGGTTAAACTGGATACTTGCTGGGTACATATTATTTATGTACTTATACTATACTTCTGTACTTAATTGTACAGGATCTGAGGAAGGTACATCTGGCTACCAGTCTGGTGCACATCCTTGATTGTAGATCGAGATTCCATGATGAGCTGCTCCCTTCCTTTGTTGTTCAGCAGCATGATGAGGTCTCTTTTAACTTTTGACTGTCTATTCTATTTCAGATAGTATGATAGGCTTATTCTTTTGATTATTCTACTAGAAGCCCATATACTTGTGATACTAGGTCTTGACACACACATTGGTAGACTATTATTTTTGGATTGTATAACTATTATTGTACAATGCTAATTATCACATGTTTTAAATTCAAATTAAGAATTTGTTGTAACTATTATGGTAAAGTCAAACAAGAACGTCTAATATATCCGCGTTGGCTTGCCTGACAATGGTGTTGGGTACCATCACGACCCTAGTGAAATTGGGTTGTGACAACATAGTGTCAAAGCACTAGGTTCACGTAGGTCTCACAAGTCATCAGCAAACCTAATAGCATCTTGCGGATCGGTACGTAGATGTCTGTATTTATCTCCGAGAGGCTATAGGGTGTTAAGAAACTACTCTTTATACATTTCCTATCGTGTAGTGGTTGGTGTACTAAATTTTCCTCTTCTATTCTCTCACAAATGGTCAGAACGCATATGACAGATGTTCCAGACCCGGGAAGAGCTGCTCCCCCCATTGATAGAGGCCGAGGCAGAGGCCAGGGGAGGGAACCAGCCGAGGTAGGGAACGAGGGCATCCTAGAACTGTTCCAGTAGCACCACCAACGTATCCTGCAGGATATCCTATCATTGAGGAGCAGGGAAAGTTGTATGTAGCTGAGCTTACCCCGGTGGACTTAATGACAGCACCGGGGCTTCCAAAAGGTCATGGGCTATGTGTTGCGGTTCATGGACACTATAACTTAGGCTGCTTTATTTCTAGTAGATCTAGCTACATCACAGGCAGGAGGGGGAGCACATACCCCTACTGCTCAGGCTCATGGTCATGCAGCTGTAGTGTATCCGACTCTGGGTGCAGTACTCGCAGATGAGGCTCAGGCAGTTGCTGCAGTGGTGCTCGAGCCCAGACCAGTTGCGGATGGTAATCCGCAGAAGCTACTGGACAGATGGTCCAGGCTACACCCTCCGGTCTTAAGGGGTGAGCGTCATGAGGATGCCTAGGATTTTATTGATAGGTGCAGGAACAGAACGCATAACATGCAAATATTGGAATCGCATGGGGTTGACTTCACTACTTTCCAGCTGGAGGGCAGGGCTCGTAGATGGTGGCAGGCCAATAGGTTCTCCTCCCATCACTTGGGGTAAGTTTACATAGTTATTCCTGGACAGGTATATCCTACCCTCTGAGAGGGAAGAGCTACGGTATCAGTTTGAGCAGCTGGAGCAGGGTCAGATGTCTGTGGCCGACTATGAGGCGAGGTTTAATGAGTTATCCCGCCATGCACTAATGATACTTCCTACTGATGCAGAGAGAGTGTGGAGGTTCATTGAAGGGTTGCATTTTGGTATTAGGGCCATCATGGCCCGAGAGGTGGAGATGTGGACTCCTTATCAGTTAGTGGTGGAGATTGCTCAGAGAATTGAGGGCCACCGTTTGAGAGGTAGGGAGCAGATATCACAGGACAATAGGGCTAGATTTTTTGAAAAGTTAAGAGGTGCTCTGGCTAGGGGTAGAGGTCAGTTTGGGAGGGGTCAGCATAGCAGAGCCCCATATTCAGCACCAACACCTACTCGAGGTGCTCCAGCGTGCCCCTATTTTAGCATCATACCAGAGAGTTATTATCGCCCGCCAGCTATTCAGGTTCCTCCAATGGGTATTCAGGTCCCCAGGGTTCTTCTGTTTCCTATTTCAGTGCTATGCCGGAGAGTTCATACCATCCACCGACTATTCAGGCTTCTTCCAGTGGGTCTATAGGCCATTAAGGTTAGCTATCAGGGCAGCAAGCCGCCGCACCGCGGGGTTGTTTTGAGTGCGGTGACTTGGGTTATATGAGGAGGTACTACCCTAGGCTCCAGGGCAATGTAGTGGAGCAGGGTCAACATCCCAAGATTACAGAACCAGTTTTCCAGCCGCCTAGAGGCGGGGGACAGAGTGGTAGAGGCCGTCGTAGAGGTGGAGGCCAGCTAGGTAAAGGTCAGCCAGCTAATGTTCAGTCAGGTAGAGGCCAGCAAACCGCGCTTCAGCCAGATTCTCTGCCCTTCCAGCCAGACCAGATGCATTGGCCTAAGATACCATTATCGCAGGTATTATTTCCGTCTGCGATAGAGATGCTTCAATGCTATTTGATCCAGGGTCTACCTATTCATATGTGCCATCGCTGTTTACTCATTTCCTGGTTATTTCTCATGAGCCTTTGGGCACTCATGTTCATGTTTCCACTCCTATAGGCGATTCTATAGTTGTGGATCGGATCTACCGGTCTTGTGTGGTCACATTCTGTGGTTTCGAGACTAGAGCAGATCTCCTGTTGCTCGATATGATCGACTTTGAGCTCATCTTGGGCATGTATTGGTTAAGCCCATACATAGCTGTCCTTGACTGCCATGCCAAGACTGTTACATTAGTAATGCCAGGGTTGCCGAGGTTGGAGTGGAAAGGTTCCATAGTTGATACATGTAGTCGGGTTATCACTTTTCTGAAGGCTCAACATATGGTCCAGAAGGGGTGTTTATCTTATCTAGCTTATGTTCGGGATACCACCGCAAAGTCTACGATGATTGATTCAGTTCAAATAGTCTGGGAGTTTGCCGATGTGTTTACTGGATCTTGATATTAATTTATGTATTAATTTGGCTCTAGGTACCCAGCCTATATCTATTCCACCGTACCTTATGGCTCCGAAAGAGTTGAAGAAGTTAAAGGAGCAGCTTGAGGAGTTGTTACCAAAGGGGATTGTTAGACCAAGTGTGTCACATTGGGGTGCACCAGTGTTGTTTGTAAAGAATAAGGATGGGACCACGCGGATGTGCATTGATTACCGCCAATTGAACAAGTATACCATTAAAAACAAGTACCTGTTGCCGTGCATTGATGATTTGTTCGACCAGTTTCAGGGTGCTAGGGTGTTCTCTAAGATCAACTTGAGATCAGGGTCCCATTAGTTGAGGATACGGGACCCAGTTGCTCCGAAGACTGCTTTTCGTACTAGATATGGTCATTATGAGTTTCTGGTGATGTCCTTTGGATTGACTAATGCCCTAGCGGCATTTATGGACTTGATGAATAGGGTGTTCAGACCTTATATTGACTCCTTTGTCATTGTTTTCATTGGCGACATCTTGATATACTCACGTAGCCTGGGGGAGCACGATCAACATTTAAGAGTAGTGCTTCAGACCTTTTGAGAGCATAAGATTTATGCTAAGTTCTCCAAGTGTGAGTTTTTCAGTGTCAATGGCATTCTTGGGGTATATTGTGTCAGGAAAGGGTATTAAGGTGGATCCCAAGAAGATTGAGGCAGTTCAGAGTTAGCCACGTCCAACTTCAGTGACTGAGATCAGGAGTTTCCTGGGGCTAGCAGGTTATTACCGATGATTCGTGTAGGGCTTTTCATCTATTGTGTCACCTCTCACTAGATTGATCCAGGAGGGTGCTCATTTTCACTGGTCTGATGATTAAGAGACGAGCTTTCATAAGCTCAAGACGACTTTGACTACATCACCAATGCTTGTGTTGCCTTTCAGTTCAGGGATGTATATGGTATATTACGATGCTTCATGCATTGTCTTAGGTTGTGTATTGATGCAGGAGGGGCGAGTTATTTCATATGCTTCACTTCAACTGAAGATTCGTGAGAAGAATTATCCTTTGCACGATCTAGAGTTCGCGATGATTGTTTATGCTCTTAAGATATAGAGGAATTATATGTATGGGGAGTCATGTGAGGTTCACACTGATCATTGCAGTTTACAACATTTGTTCAAGCAGAGGGATCTCAATTTGAGGCATCGTAGATGGCTTGAGTTATTGAAGGATTATGATATCACTATTCTTTATCACCCGGGCAAGGCAAATAAGGTCTCGGATGCCTTGAGTAGGAAAGCAGAGAGTGTGGGTATCTTGGCATTCAATTCAGCAGAGGAGAGGCCATTAGCTTTAGATTCAGTCCTTGGCTAACAAACTTGTGAGGTTAGACATATTAGAGCCTAGCAGAGTTCTAGTGTGTACTCTTGCTCAGTCTTCACTTTTAGAGCAGATCAAGGCTCGGCAATTCGAGGATCCTCATTTGGCAGTTCTCAGGGAGACGGTGCTACAGGGTAGTGCCAAGGAGGTTTCTATTGGTGATGATGGTGTCTTGCGACTCCAGGGTAGCCTATGTGTACCTAATGTCGATGGCTTGAGGTAGACGATTCAAGGGGAGGCACATAGTTTGCGGTATTCTATTCACCCAGGTGCTACAAAGATGTATCGTGACCTAAGACAGCATTATTGGTGGCGACGGATGAAGAAGGACATAGTGGAGTATATGGCTCAGTGTTTGAATTGTCAGCAGGTTAAGTATAAGCACCAGAGCCCTGGTTGGTTATTGCAACAGATGCATATACTATAGTGGAAGTGAGAGCGTATTACTATAGACTTCGTATTTGGGTTGCTGCGGACATTGTGGAAGTTGGATGTGGCTTGGGTCATTGTGGACAGATTGAGCAAGTTGGCCCACTTTATTTTAGTGATGACTACTTATTCTTTAGATAGTTTGGCCTAGATTTACATTCGGGAGATAGTCTGGTTGCATGGTATGCCTGTTTCCATCATATCAGATAGGGGCCCTTAGTTCACTTCCAGTTTCTGGAGAGCTGTTCAGAGTGAGTTGGTGACCCATGTGGAGCTCAGCATAGCATTCATCCTCATACCGACAGACAGTCGGAGTAGGCAGTTCAGATTTTGGAGGACATGCTTAGAGCGTGTGTGATTGACTTTGGAGGGAAGTGGGATCAGTTCTTGCCCATGGCAGAGTTTGCTTACAACAACAGCTATCAGTCTAGCATCGAGATGGCTCCATTTAAGGCTTTATATGGTCGGAGATAGCGTTCTCCTATTGGGTGGTCTGAGCCTGGTGAGGCTAAGTTGTACGGTACAGACTTGGTGAAAGATGCCTTGGAAAAGGTAAAGTTGATTCAGGAAAGGCTTCGCACATCACAGTCTAGACAGAAGAGTTATGTGGATCAGAAGGCGCGTGATGTATCATTCATGATCGGCAAGAAGGTTGTCTTGAAAGTCTCGCCAATGAAGGGTGTGATGAGATTTGGGAAGAAGGGCAAGTTGAGCCCAAGGTTTATTGGCCCATTTGAGGTGTTGAGGCGAGTTGGAGAGGTTGCTTACGAACTTGCTTTACCTCCCAGCTTATTAGGAGTTAATCTAGTTTTTGACATGTCTATGCTTCGGAGGTATCACGCCAACCTGTCCCATGTGTTAGACTTTAGCACTATTCAGCTAGACGATAGCTTGGGCTACGAGAAGGAGTGTGTTGCCATTGTTGATAAACAGGAGCATCAGTTGAGATCCAAGAGGGTTTCAGCGGTAAAGGTCCAGTGGAGGTGCCAACCAATCGAGGAGGCGACCTGGGAGTCCGAGGAGGACATGCGGGGCAGATATCAACACTTATTCGGCACTTCAGGTATGAATCTGAACCCATTCGAGGAACCCCATTCCCCTAGATAAGACTTCTCGTACTTGCTTTTACTAATTTATGACTTGCGGGGAATGGTTGGGTCAGGATTTGGAAGAGTTTGGGTTAAAATTGGAACACTTAGTTCCTTAAGGTAAGCTTAAAAGGAAAAGTTTGACTTCGGTCAACGTTTTGAGTAAACTACCTCGAAATCCGAATTTGAAGACCCCAACAGGTTCGTATGATTTTTGACTTGGGCGTATGTTTGGATCGGGTTTTGGATAACCCGGGAGCGTTTTGGCACCTAAAAGAGAAAGTTGATTCCGTAAGGATTTTAAAGTAATTAAATATTTGGTTTGGAGCGGGTTTTTTTGTTATCGAGGTCCGAACAGAGTTTCGAGGCCTTGAATAGTTCCGTATTTCCATTTAAGACTTGCACGCGAAACGTGGTGTCAATCCGAGTAGTATAAGTGTGTTTCGTCGCATTGGAAGTAAATTGAAGAACTTGAAGTTCATAAGTTTGATTCAATTTGTTTTAGGGGGTGATTATTAGATTTAGCATTGTTTTGGGCATTACGAGGGTTCAAGCGAGTCCATTTTATGATTTCAAACTTACCGGTACATTCGGGCAGGACCCGGGGGCCCTGAGCATCAATTGGACGAGGCTCGAGTGATGTTGGAAAAATTGGAAAGGAGCTGAATCTCTAGTTATCTATCATAACCACACCTGTGGTTACTCAGCCGCAGGTGAGAGACAGCAAAAGCGGTCGAAGACTTGCAGGTGCGGCCAAGGGGAAGGAGCCCACGAATTGCAGATGCGTCTCCCTTATCGCAAAAGCGGCTCCACAGGAATGCCCCCCAAACTGCAGAAGCGGTCCCAGCCAGCCATCCCAGCTCCGTAGATGCGGACTCCTTTTGGAAGAAGAGAGACCGTAGATGCAGTCCCCTAACCGCAGATGCGAAAATCGCTAAAGGCAATGCCTTCATTTAATACAGGAATGTGTCATTTTGACACATTTCCTCCATTGTTTGGGCGATTTGGGAGCTTCAAAAGAGAGAATTCTCACCTAGCATCTTGAGGTATGTTATTTCTACTTAGTTTGAGTTTAATACTTGGGTTTTGGGTAGATTAACACACAAAATTAGTGAAAAATCATGGGATTAGAGCAAAACCTAGGGTTTTGATAAAAATAAGATTTAACCACGAAATTTGTTATGAAATGAAGTAGAAATCATATATTCCTGATCCTTATGTTATAGAGAACAAATTTCTTCAAAAATTTAGGAAATCCGGCACATGGGCTCGGGGACGGATTTTAGGAAACTTGTGTTTAGGGTTGGGAAATTACTTTAATTGTTAGAATGTGAACTTGTGAGCTTGTATTGACTAGTTCCTACTTCGTTTAATTAGTTTTGGATTGTTCGGATCCAAATTGAGGGTTTGAGCACATTCTTGATATTAGAAGTACGCTTTGGAGCGAGGTGAGTCTTGTTTCTAACCTTGTAAGAGGGAATTGTCCCCATAGGTGAGGTAGATTATGTGCTCCTAATTGTGGGAGCAGCGTACGCATGAGGTGACGTGAGTCGGTGCATAGCTACTATTATGTTAATTGTCCGGGTAGTTTAGGACCCGTATCATTCCATATTTGTAAATGTTTATATCCTTTCATGCTAATGAGATCACTTAGGACATGTTAGTGACTGGAAATAAATATATGTGAATGTAAGCAATTGCTTGAGCTTGTATGAGTTTATTTGACTATGAATGCGCCTCTATGTGCTTTCTTGATGTTAATTGATATTTGTGGATCGGGCCGATCGCCTCGGTAGAAAATAAATGCATCTATGGTTTGCACCATTTGACCCTCTGGAAGTGTACAATTTCTTTTCTGTTGGACTGGGCCGTACGACCTAGGCATATTGTGCGCATGATAATTATATGAAATCTTATTTATGACTTACTCTACTAAATGCCTTGAAGTGAAATTATTATAAGACATAATTGAAACCGATCTATTTTCTGCAAACTCTGAGCTTGCTATTATGCCCATGTTATCCATTCTTAGTCAAATATTTAATCATTATTGGTATTGACCTTAGTAAGTCTCAAGTCGACCCCTCGTCACAACTTCTTCGATGATAGACTGGATACTTACTGGGTACATGTTGTTTATGTACTCATCCTACATTTCTGTACTTAATTGTACAAGATCTAAGGCAGGTACATTTGGCTACCAGTCTGGTGCGCATTCTTGATCGTAGACCAAGATTCTACGGTGAGCTGCTCCCTTCCTGTGTTGTTCAGCAGCATGATGCAGTCTCTCTTTTCTTTTTACTCTCTATTCTATTTCAGACAGTAGGATAGATCTTTTTTGTGTATTCTACTAGATGCCCATATACTTGTGATACGAGGTCTTGGCACACACATTGGTAGACTATTATTTTGGGATTATATAACTGTTATTGTACGATGCTAATTATCATATGTTTTAAATTAAATTAAGAAATTGTTGTAACTGTTTTAGTAAAGTAAAACAAGAACATTTAATATTATTGCGTTCGCTTGCCTGACAATGGTGTTGGGCGCCATCACGACCTGTAGTGCAATTAGATCGTAACAGGAAGCTAGATGCACCTGCCTCAGATCCTATAAATTTGAGTACAGAAGCATAATATGAGTACATAAACAACATGTACCCAGTAATTATCCAGTCAAATCTCGAAGAAGTAGTGACGATGGGTCGACTTGACACGTACTGGGGTCGACTTGACACATGCTAGGTTCAATAATAACATAATTTAAGTGTTACGCTAAGCATAGATGTCACGAATAAATAACAGTTGATAACAGGAAGTGACAAGCTTTTTCATAGATAACATTTTAGTTAACGATCCATATCCCGAGGAATTTTAGGTAGTTCAAATCATATAATGTACCAGGCAAGTAGCATGCGCAAATAATGCCGAGGTCGTACTGCCCGATCCAACATAAAAATAAAATGTGCACTGCCAGAGGGTCAAACAACGCGAACATAGATGCATCTATTACCCCGCTCGTGAATCATACATGCACTGTCGGGGGTTCAAACAACGCGGTCAACACAGTTAAACACATCAAACACTCAATCAATAATTTTATCAGGAAGGCAATTATCCAAAGAAATGTCAAATTTATCTTTAACGGTCAAGAAAATGATGTTTAACTTTTTAGAAGTCCATTTGCCAAGTTCAATATGATTTACAAATTTTGAATTCACAATAGAGTTACAAATACAACAAGTAAAGCATGCTTTTGGGTCCCAGACTACCCGGACTTAAGCATAATAGTAGCTACGTGCGGAATCTCGTCACCTCATGGTTATGTAGCCCCCGAAATTAGTGGCAAATATTCAATTATTTCTCCTATGGGGATAATTTCCTCTTACAAGGTTAGAAAGGAGACTCGCCTTGCTCCACAGCTTACTTGCAATAGCAAGAACGCGCTCAAATCCTCAATTCAGAGCCAAACGATCCAAAACTAATCAAACGGGGTAAGAACTAATCAATACTCACTTGAGAGTTCATATTCTAACTATTAAAGTAATTTCTAAATCCTAAATACAAGTTTCCTAAAATCCATCCCCCAGGCCCACATGTGCCGATTCTGAAAATTCTCGAGGCAAGCTGTTACCCATAACCTAAGGATTAAGAATTTATAATTTTTACTTCATTCCATAACAAATTTCGTGGTAAAATCTTATTTTTATCAAAACTCCAGGTTTTACTCTAAACCCACAATTTTCACTAATTTACAAGGTGTAATCTACCCCTAAACTATGTATTAAACTCACATTAAGTAGGAATAACTTACCTCACAAAGCTAGGTCGACATCCCCTCTTTGGATGCTTCGAAATCGCCCAAGAATTGAATGAAATGTGTCTAAAATGACACATTTCCCGTATTAAATAAAGGCACTGCCTTCTGCGATTTCCGCACCTATGGTTAGGGGACCGCATCTGCGGTCTCGCTTCTACAAAGGAAGGTCTGCATATGCGAAGTTGGACCGGGCTGGCTGGGACCGCTTCTGCGGTCTGGGGGCCGCTCCTGCGGTTTTGCTTTTGCAGAAGAGGAGCTGCATCTGCGGTTCTTAGGATCCTCCCTTTGGCCGCACTTGCGAAGGCTCGATCGCTTGTGCGGTCTCGCACCAACCTAGAACTTTAACTCGTTCTAAAGTCTCCTATTTCAACTCGAGCCTTGTCCGATTGATGCTCGGGGCCCCTAAACCCTACCCGAACATACCGGCAAGTTTGAAATCATAAAACCCACTTGCTCGAACCCTCTGAATACCCTAAACAACGATAAATCTAAGAATCACTCCCTAAAACCAATTGAATCAAACTTATGAACTTCAAGTTCTTCAATTTACATCCAATGCGGCGAAACACACTTATACTACTCGGATTGACACCAAATTTTGTGTGCAAGGCTAAAATGATAATACGGAACTATTCCCGATTTTGGAATTCCGTTCCGCCCTCGATAATACAAAAACCCACCCCAAACCAAATATTTAAGAACTTTTAAATCCTTAAGGAATCAACTTCTACTATTAAGCTCCAAAACGCTCATGGGTCATCCACAACCCGAGCCGGACATACGCCCAAGTCCTAAATTATCATACAAACCCGTTGGAACCTTCAAATTATGATTCGGAGGTCGTTTACTCAAAACATTGACCAAAGTCAAACTTGGCCTTTTAAGCCAATTTAAGGAACAAAGTATTCCGATTTTAACCCAAACTCTTCCAAATCCCAAACCAACCATCCCCGCAAGTCATAAATCAGTAAAAGCAAGTATGGGAAGTCTTATTTAGGGGAACGAGGTTCTAGAAAGCAAAACGACCAGTCAGTTCATCTCATTCTCCACCTCTTAAACAAATGTTCGTCCTTGAACGAGTTTAGATTCATACCTGAAGTGTTAAATAATCGTGGATATCTACTCCACATGTACTCCTGGGACTCCTAAGTCACCTTCTCGACTGGTTGGCCCCTCCACTAGACCTTTACCGCAGAAATACTCTTGGATATCAACTGGCAATCTTGTCTATCAACAATGGCAGTTAGCTTCTCCTCGTAACCTAAGCTCTCATCTAGCTGAATAGTACTGAAGTCTAGTACATGAGACAAGTCGACGTGATACCACCAAAGCATAGATACATGAAAAACTGGATGAACTCATGATGAGCTGGAGGTAAAGCAAGCTCATAGGCAACCTCCTCAACTCGCCTTAACACCTCAAAAGGTCCTATAAACCTGGGCCTCAACTTGCCCTTCTTCCTGAATCTCATAATACCCTTTATCGGTGAGACTTTCAAGAGAACCTTCTTGCCGACCATGAATGATACATCCCACATCTTCTGATCTACATAACTCTTCTATCTGGACTAGGTTGTGTGAAACATCTCCTAAATCAACTTTACCTTCTCCAAGGCATCTCTCACCAAATCCATACCATACAACTTAGACTCTTCAGGCTTGAACCACCCGATAGGAGAACGACAACGCCGACCATATAAAGCCTCAAATAGAGCTATCTCGGTGCTAGACTAATAACTATTATTCTAGGAAAACTTGGCTAAAGGCAAGAACTGATCCGAATGCCCTCCAAAGTCAATCACATATGCCCTGAGCATTGTCACACCTCTTTTTTGACGGCGCTTTAACATACTCCGGCGAAAGGGGTATATATATATAAGCGTAAAAAGAGT
>MU731981.1:0-18652 GCA_026770625.1 Nicotiana glauca
AGATGTAACTGAGGTGGTTAAGTGTGGTAATAGGTTGGTTATAGCTGTGGTGGTTAGATGTGGGAACTAAATGTGATTATGGTAACCCCCCCTGCCAGGATAATTGAGATAATGTATGTTCCCTCACTGGGATATTGTTATATTTTTATTTGTGACGGAATATGAGATAAGAATTTCTTGGAGCTTGGGCTCCAGTGGTATCGTGGAGTAAGAAAAGAAAGAAAGAGAAAGAGTTACTGATTATTCCCTTACCGGGACGCTTGGCCGAACTTGTTTAATTGTGCTCCCTTGCCGGGATGATTGAACTATTAATTGTGCTCCCTTGCCGGGATGATTGAAATGTTAATTGTGCTCCCTTGCCGGGATGATTGATCTATTAATTGTGCTCCCTTGCCGGGATGATTGATCTATTAATTGTGCTCCCTTGCCGGGATGATTGAGCTGTTAATTGTACTGCCTTGCCGGGATGTTTGCTATGTATTTGTCTATTGTGTGTCCCTTCATTGTGACTGTTACTTGGGGACTCAGACTGTTAAATGATATTGAGGAGCGGGTTGCATGCCGCAATAAATGACACTGAGGATCGGGTTGCGCGCCGCAACAATGATAATTGATAAATAATATGGAGCGGGTTGCACGCCGCAACAGTGATATGTGGAGCGGGTTGCACACCGCAATAATGGTAATTATGGAGCGGGTTGCACGCCGCAACAGTTGTTAATATCTGTGGTTATGTCTTAATATTGACTTCTTGTTTCATTGTGGACTTTAAACTGTTTGGTTGTTACTCTGGATTACTGCTAATTGTATTTTCCCATAGCATGTTTCCCCCTCCCATGTTATTATTTACTTGGTATTCGTTTTCCGTTGTATATTTATAACTGCACAGGTTTATGTGGTGTCCAGTCTAGCCTCGTCACTACTTCGTCGGGGTTAGGCTAGACACTTACCAGCACATGGGGTCGGTTGTGCTGATACTACACTTCTGTACATTTTTGCACAGGTTCAGATTTTGAGCAGCAGCAGCAGCAGTAGTTCGGGAGCAGGATTTTATTACCACGAGACTGAGGTAGCCTTGCAGGCGTCCGCAGGCCCGGCGTCTCTTCTTATGCTTTTCATTTATACTGTTGCCTCATTGTTTCAAGATAGACAGCTGTTATATTTCTTTCAGACCTTTATATGTAGTTTATTCTTAGTGGTTCGTGAGTATGTGACACCAAATCTTGGGTAGAGGATGTTGTTGAGCATTTCGTATTTATTTCAGACTTCTAAAACTAGACTTCCGCAGTTATTATTGTTATTATTAATGATGCTATAAATGGACAACAGAATGGTTTTACTAATGAAAACGGTAAGTAAGTTGGCTTGCCTAGCTACCACGAGTAGGCGCCACACGATCCCGATGGTGAAAAATTCGGATCGTGACAATAGCACAACCTAAAATATAAATAGAAAGTTTCAAGACAGGGATGTATTAAACTGATATAGTATTATATATATATATATATATATATATATCAAGCTTCATCAACTATCCCAACAAAAGAAGTTTACTCCATTACGAAGTAAGAGAAACTAATTTAGGAATAAAGAATTTATGAAGAAATATTATTCTTCTAAAACAAAGACAACAAGTAGTAAATACTAAAGACAAAGAGAGACCAAGAATACTTCTTCTCTGCTCAAGGCTAGATATCCTCTTTCCAACATTGACTCTCTATTTATCGAGTTTTTTTGGCTAAGATTTTCCATAGTTGCAACTATAGAAATTGTAGTTGCAACTATGGTGCTTTAGTCCATTTGCTTCTTCATTCCCAGTTGGCTACTCAATTCCCACTTTTTTGCTTCTTTTCTTCGATTTTCATATGCTCTTTCTCCTGCGAAATATGTTAGGAAATATGGGAGAACATGGTATATTTATTCATATTTTATTTAAAATCTTTAATATTTAACATATAAAAATATATGAATAAATTATACCGTCAATATGTATCATATTTGTATCAATAGTGTATCACATATGTATCTATGTATACCTCTGTGTGTGATACATGCGTGATACATGTTTGATACATGTGTCGCAGAAGACTTTTTTAAACTCGATTTAATTACAAATTTTGATACAAAATCAGTCCAAATCACCTCCAATCTTCCTCAAATTTTGTATATTGACTTATCTATATATTTTCAATGAATTTCAATTATACCCATTGAAAAAGTTCCTTTTTTGTTTAGATTTTTGGAATATTGTATAGATTTATGTATTTCATCACCTTATTTGCTTCCTCGTCCATGAAATTTCATTTCCGTCTTGTATCTAATGTTGCTAATCACGCTTAAAAATATGGAAGGTGATTTTTGCATGTGATTATTTGATAGAAAGAACCCTATTATTTAGTTTTTCAATTTTTGTTGGCTATTTTGGTAAGTCTATGACTAATAGCTAGAGGTTGGTAAGTTGAGATTTATTTGGGACATTTGCGTAAGTTTCCCTTTTCTTTTGAACTGGAAAGTGGCAGATTATAAGAACATAATGGGCCTTGTGCCCACCCTTTACAACTCCACAACATGGACCCATTTGGCCCTTTACAACTGCAGCTTGCCCATCGTGTCTTTAGTTTCTGGTTGTCTTTAATTTTGGAAGTGTCACGAACAGACAACGAATTCCTCCTGTGCGGAACACAATTAAAATTCTATTACTCTATATGACACATCTTGGAGTACGAGATTCAAACAAACTAGTTTTTGGTGTTAATCCAATAGAATTATAACCATAATAGTTAGCCATTCAAAATATAAAAACTTTTTTTTTATTCTCCAAATAGTAATTGTGGCACATAAAATAGAACGAATCGGGAATATTATTTCACTCTATGTAATAATATTACCAAAAATACACAGCATAACTTCTGAAATATATGAAATACTATTAGATAACTTTTTACAAAATAAACTCTTCGGGGGTTGCCTAGTTGGTTTGGATTCCCCCTCAATGCCTTTTGGGTTGAGTCTGACGCACAGGGCTTGCCTAATGCGGTTTATATACTCTGTGTAATTTGCAAGCTACTACACAGAGGGAGGTTTACCCAGCCCAGTACGCACAAAGTGTTAGGGATATAGTAGATATGCCCTAGATCCAATATCATATTTGATGATTTGAACATATTTTTGTGAACGTTATTTGATATAAAAATATAGGACATTTGATATTCTTTTATCATAGTTATTATTAATTGTTTGATTAATTTGATATGGTCCTTGATTAAATTTTGAGACTTGACATTGTGATGGAGATCATGAAAATGAGAGTAAGTTTCTTACAATTTAATCTAAATTGTTCTTGATCGTAGGATTATTAATTTGGACATTAATAATCCGGCTAGATCAATATTTATGTGATCGTCTTTATCGGATAAAGATTAGTTGATCTCATTAACTAAATCACATAGATAGATGATGTATATAGAGATATGATCATTGAACCGACTCATTGGATAATTCCTAATGGTTAGAATTACCATAAAATGTCAATAGGATATTCTCTTGAAGAATATGATGTAAGAGTTTCCTTTGACCTAAGATCGTCATAGTAATTGACAATTATTTATTGTGCTTTGATACTAGACACCTATGGCCCTAGGGCGAAAGTTGAAAGGATATTGGATACGATTAAATGCTTGTAGAATTAGTGAATGAACAACATGGAATCAGTCAACTCTTGGTAATGAGTTTAAGCTCCATGTTGTCATGAATTATAAACGACCAAATTAAGACCTTGGCTAGGGCAATTGGATGAAAGAAGAAATGAGTTTCTTAGGTCATTCGATGGTCGATTATATTTGACATGAACACATAGTTAGTCGCCTATTAGGATTTGACAATTCAATCATATCCTAGGGTGATCCAGAGCTATAAGGACAGAAGGAATTACTACATTATTCTTCTACTGATTCTTGAGAGTAAATTGTATACTTCATGTTATCCGGTCGCTAAGGAGTGTTGCTAGACGCCACCCTTGATTAGTATATTGATGTGGTCAATTTACTACCGGTTTAGTATTGAACCTATGGGGTCGCACACTAACGAGTGTTCTGAACTTTGCTAAAGGATTAATTTTTATTAATTAAATTAAAGAATTTAATTAGTCAAATAAATTTAGTTAGTTAGTCCAAATGAAATATTATTATATTCTTTGCTAGCACAGAAGATATAACTAATATTTTGAACAAATTGAAGTTTTCTATTTGGAATAAAAAATTAAATTATATCTTTTAGTTGAAATATAGTATATGATATATTTGATACTCATAATTAATGTTTATTTATATATATAGATATATAAAATATTAATTAAAAGGCTCATAAGTTAAAACCAACTTTGAGTTGGATTAACCAGAAAGTCCATAAAGGACGTGAGACTCTCAAAATCCCATGAGAAATGGGATTAGTAGTTTGCGTATAAGGTCCAAAAGGACTTGTTGGCTATTTCAATTTGTCCTATTGTGAATAGGATTTATATTTTTACAATATAAAATTATAAGAAGTCCAATTTTGAGAATTGGTCCTCACGTCAGTCGCGATTTTCACGTTTTTCTTAACCTAAATTAATAATTTGGTGCTCGAGTATATATAGATACGCACATCACCAAATAACGTGAAAAAAAAAGTGAAAAACTTCATATGAGCCGCAAGAATATTACTTTGTAAAAGTGAGAGTAACACAAACCAAGAGAGAAAATATAATTACAAGAAAAGTGTTTCTTGTTCTTCTACTTTGAGTAGAGATTTTTGATAAAAATTTCAACACAATATTCTTCGTTCAATTTGTTCGCGGGTTTCGTTGATCAAAGAGTTGATAGCAAGGATCGGTCTCGGTGTGGATACGCATAGAGTCTTCGCACTATCGAATGAAATTTTGAAACGAGACTATCTTCACCAGGTACGTTTTAGATCCGATCTTTGACATGTAAATAAATTTTATACACGAAAAGATCTACCTAGGATTGTTATTGTCTTCCGCTGCGTGTTACGGACACCTATATGCAATCTATCAGTGGTATCATAGCCGTGGTTTATTGTGTCTAAAATTTATTTACGATATATTTTAATATTATATTTGAAGAGTTCAAACCATAATACATGTGTCTTGTGCAATAATCAAATCGTTTGAATGTTGATACTATTTTATTGTGGATAAAATATGTATTCTTATAACTATTCTGATAGTTCATAAATTGAATTTGAAATTTTGTATTAGATACGATGGGAATCTATAATAGGTTACATGATTCTGTTATTATTTTTAATTGTTATTAGTTCATGAGATGTTAATTAATAATGATATTCTGGCATGAATTATTTTTTTGTGATATATAGATTAAACATGTTAGAAGAATGTTGAATTTTGTTTTTATGTCATGTGCTTGTTCATTACATAATTTTGAATTATTTATTACATGTGATGTAAATCAATTTAGGACTAAGCATGTAGACAACTTGAACTAAATTCACATGCTATAAAACATTTGATCTTCATGTTATTAAAAATTATTTTAGTAACAATTCCCTCTTACTAAAACTTGAGTTCCTAAATAATAAAATATCAGATATTTTATTATAGAGCTATCCATCAAGGTAAATAATTTTACTTATTTCTTGTTTATAAGGAGTGGCCTGACTACCAGGAGACTTATAGTTCGAGAATATGTTAAAATTATTTATCGCATTAGATGTATGGATTGAAAGAATTATTCAATTTTACACTAGACGCCTGGACCACCCGGGGGAGTATAAAATTTAATAAGTTCTTTGCTATCATGATGGTTGAACTCAACTATGCCAATAGGATCGACCTGACTACCAGGGGACTATTTGACATAGAGCTATTTAAGGAAATTGTATGGGGATACAATTGGTAAGAGTACCTACCTTTAAAATATATGTGAGAAACGATTTGACTTCCAAGGGGCTCATACATATTGTTAAAGGATTCCTTTACTCCACTAACAGAAATAAAGATTTCATAAACTATAATGAGGGTAAATAGTTTAAAATAATTAATGAAAATATCATTTAGATAAAGTCCATGTCTTTATGATATATGCAAATATGTTCTTATATTATTACCTTTTCTTTTCTATATTTTAGATTTCTCAATATTTATGTTAAATCACTGCGTGAAATAGTTGAGACCAACAAGTTGGTAGGACCAAACTTTGATGACTGGTATAGAAATTTGAGAATTGTTCTCATGCATGAAAAGCTTATTGATGTGATCGATAAGCCTGCAAAGATAATCCCACCAGAGAATTATGTTCAAGGCACAAAGGTTTATCAGAAATACTTGGAAGAATGCCTTGTTATTAAACACATCATTCTTGCTTCTATGAGTTCAGAACTCCAGAGGAACATTAAAATATGGATCCAACTACAATCATTGAATATCTTAAGAAGATGGTTGATACACAGTTGGACATTGAAAACTCTCTAGTTGCACCCCTTGTCAACCATATGATTGTTCTTACCGTAGAACATGAGAAGTTGGGGTACAAGCTTGGTAAAGAGCTTTCTGAAGATTTGATCTTGCAGTCAGTATATGATGCTAAATGTTTTCACTGTAAGAAGAAAGGGCATTGGAAGAGAAACTGCAAGGAGTATCTTGTAACTATAAAGGACAAGAAACGAGGTGAGACATTAATAAAAAATATTTTCAAGGTTTCTTTAGCTACTACTAATTCTTCACTTTGGGTATTAGATACTGGCAGTAGTTATAATATCTATAATATGTTGCAAGGGTTCAAGATAAGTAGGAGGCTAAAGAAAGGAGAATTTAATCTACAAGTTGGAAATGGTGCAAAAGTTGCGGCCGTAGCTGTAGGATCAATTTCTTTAATAATGCCTACGGGAAAAGTACTTATGTTGGATGATTGTTATTACGTTCCTAAATTTATTTCGAACATAATTTCAGCTTCTATGTTAGACAAACGTAGTTTTTGCATTAATATAGGCAATGGTATTTGCTCTATTTATTATAGTGATAATTTATATGTGAATGACTATCTCCAACATGGCGTTTATGTCTTACCTAATGCGAATGCTAATTCGATTATGCATGTTTCAAGTCTTAAGAGGAAAAGAGATGATCAAGTAAATCATGCATACCTTTGGCATTGTAGGCTTGGTCATATTGGAGAGAACAGAATTAACAAGTTGTACAAGGAAGGGTACCTTGAAAAATATGATTTTGAATCATATCCAACTTGTGAATCTTGTCTCAAAGGAAAAATAACCAAATCTCCATTTACTGGAAGTGGAGAAAGAGCTTCGGAATTATTGGGACTAATTCATACAGATGTTTGTGGGCCCACGAAAATTCAAGCTAGAGGTGGATATTCTTACTTCATCACCTTCACTGATGATATGTCAAGATATGGTTTTGTGTATCTTATGAAACACAAGTCTGAATCTTTTGAAATGTTCAAAAGGTTCCGTAGTGAAGTTGAGAAGTAGACTGGTAAAAGTATCAAAGTACTAAGGTCTGATAGAGGTGGAGAATATCTTAGTGAAAATTTTACTTGATATCTCAAAGAGAATGGGATTCTCTCACAGTGGACACCTCCAGGAACACCACAACATGTGTCTGAAAGGAAAAATCTAACCTTATTAGATATGGTGAGATCTATGATTGGGTTCATTGATCTTCCAATAAATTTATGGGGATATGCTTTGGAAGTAGCAACATACTTACTTAATAAAATTCCCAATAAGTCAGTCTCTACAACACCATATGAGATATGGAAAGGTTGTAAGCCTAACCTTAAACATATTAAAGTTTGGGGTTGTCCAGCTTATGTTAAGAGACTACAGTGTGATAAACTTGACTCAAGATCTGATAAGTATAGGTTCATTGGGTATCCCAAGGAGACAATGGGATATTATTTCTATAACCCTCTAACCATAAAATGTTTGTGGCCAGAGGAGCAACCTTTTTAAAAAGGGAATTTCTTTTAAAAGAAAATTATAATGGAGAAATGGAACTTGATGAGGTTCAAAAAACTAATGAATCAATACAATATAAAGATCATGAGACCCAAGTTGAAGAACCTTTATTGGATATTTTAAAGTTGCCAAGGAAGTTGCCATCTTCAACGATTGAAGTTCAACAACTAAATGAAGTACAAGAACAGGTTAATGAACCAGTTCCAAACCAAATTGAACAATAACCAAATCCAACACAAGGTGAACGGGTTGTACAAGTACCTCTTCAAAGGTCTACACGAGAATGTTATGTACCAACTAGATTAAATTTAATGGTACAAGATGATGTATCAAATGAGGTTGATCATAATGATGATGATCCTAAGACCCATGAAGAGGCTATACAAAGTTCTAATTATGATAAATGGCAAAAGGCCATGAAATTCGAAATGGAATCCATGAAGGAAAATAAAGTATGGACTTTAGTTTAACCTTCAAAGTATATAAAACCTATAGGTTGTAAATGAGTTTTTAAGAAAATGATTGGAGCTGACGGAAATGTGGAGACCTACAAAGCCCGTGTTGTTACCAAGGGATATCGTCAGAAAGAAGGAGTCGACTATGACGAGACTTTCTCTCCCATGGCAATGCTCAAATAAATTCGGATTTTGATTGCTATAGCAGCATACTATGATTATGAAATATAGCAAATGGATGTGAAAATAACTTTCTTTAATGGTGAGCTAGAAGAGGATGTGTACATGACACAACCTGAAGGTTTCACATCTTCGTCTGATCATAAAATAATTTGCAAGCTACAAAGATCCATTTATGGACTAAAGCAAGCTTCTCAAAGTTGGAATATTTGCTTTAACAAGGCAATTGAAAAGTTCAATTTTGTTATATGCGAAGAAGAACTTTGTGCGTACAAAAGAGTTAGTGGGAGCACAATTATATTTTTAGTGTTGTATGTTGATGATATATTGCTCATAAAAAATGACATACCGGCATTGCAAAGTACTAAGATTTGGCTATCTGAACAATTCTCCATGAAAGACTTGGGAGAAGCAGCTTATATATTTGGAATAAAGATCTATAGAGATAGATCTAGGAAGCTGCTTGGACTTTCCCAGTCTTTGTACATTGATACCATCTTAAAGAGGTATAACATGGATAATTCCAAAAGAAGCTATCTACCGATAGGCACTGGAATTACTCTCAGTAGGGAGGATTGTCCTAAAACACCTGAAGAGAGAGAACGCATGAGCAGGATCCCATACGCTAGTGCAGTGGGAGCTATCATGTATACCATGACATGTACAGGTCCTGATGTGGCTTATTCACTTGGAGTGACTAGCACTACAAGAAAGTAGGTTTTCTGTGGCGACTTTTAGTGACGACATGAAAACTCGTCACAAAATTGATAGTTTTAGTGGCGACCTTTATATCCGCCACTAAAAATTGTATTTTAGCGGCGACTTAAAATATATCGCCACAAAGATGCCTTGCTTTTTCTTTCCCTCCGAAATTATTTTTGGCTGAAAAGGTTTTTGTGGCGATTAGTTTGGAATCGCCACTAGAGGTATTTTAGAGGCGACTATGTCGCCCCAATTAGTAGAGCTTCTGCGGCGACATTTTTATTGTTGCTAAATCAAAGCCTTAAAATTAAGAAAATAAAAATTGAGAAAGTAAGTGACCCCTGTTTAGATTTGTTTTCTTCTTAATTCTCTTTCTTTCCTTCAGTGTTCCCCGCGAAGAACAAAACCCTAGCCCTTACAACCCCTCTTCTTCTCAGATCTAGTTCATAGCCATTGACTAACGATTGTAATTGTCGGTATTGTACCCACTTCTTCGAGGCTGTCTCGCTCTCGTTCTCAGGAATCTATATCTCCTACGCCCTGGCTTCGCCTCTCAGGAAATTGGTACATCTCCTGTTTCTTTCCGTTCTTTTATGAATGGGAAGGTAATTAAGATTGGTTTTGTAACTAGTAATATCAGTAGTTTCCAGGAGTATTACATCAAACATCTACAACCCTAAAATCATTAGATGTAATTTTGAGATGAAATTTTTAAATATATAACTCTTCAGATGTGTTGCGCAAATTATTATAGCAATTTCTGGAGGAATTACTGATTTTTTCTTTCATATCATTGTTTAAACATCGCTAATTTTTAGTTGCTTTTTGACAACATCATATTCTTGATTACATATTTTTCTTGTTGTGTTTCCCTTATGTTCAAATATATGTGGGCTCAAAAGCAAATAAATGTGTTCGCCCGGCGCCCTCAATATATTGACTGGTGGGCAATCCAAGTATTTTCTTCTTATAGTTTCTCTATCTATTCTTTATTTTGTAGCTTTAAATACTTCTGAGCTAAAGAACATTTGTTGTTTTATCAATTTCTATTATAATGCTAGTGTAATCTCTGTTGCGCGTATAATTCTTTTATGTTGTTTCTACTTCGGGATGGAGTTGAAGTGAGGAAGAGTTACAATTCAGTTATTTGGTGGTAGTAATTTTCTTTTCAGGGACCCATTCCTTCTCTCCTGTTGCCTTTTCTCGATTTAAAATGTTTGAGGTGACTTGTTGAACAAAGAAACTTTGATATCCTTTTTAACTTTACGCTTTTAGGGTGTTGTATTTGGAAATCCTTCTTCTATAAAAGTAAACTTTGTGGAGTTCATAATTTTATTTGTAGTTGTCATACATTTAACTGTTAGATGGTAGGTCTAAATCAAAAGGGTCTGGTCACATGAATTTAGAGAAGGCCAACATTTTGTGTAAATTACTTTTAAATCATTCATTAGTTAGTTTCATCAATTAAGTGTTTGATGTAGATTAGTTGAACTCCACATATGCAAGTCATTTGAGTAATTTGATCGAATTAACTGTAGCTTATGCATGAAGAGTTGTGTTCTGATTTGAGAATAGTAGTGGTGAACTTTGATTAATCAGTAGAAGAAAGTCAATCTTTCAGTTGCTACATCTCACTTTTTAACTTATGTATTTAGGAGGAGGGGGATTAAAGGATAAGAAGAAAATCATAGAAAATACATTTTGCCATAATAATTTTGTAAGTGTTAGTTATTTCAGCAAAAAGAAAGAGTCCTTCTAGTCTCTTTTTGAAATTTGCTTCATTATTTATTATCGCTCTATTTTGTTTTATCACTGGTTGGTAACAAATCTTAGTGATTTTTTGGGCTTTTAGCATTAGCTTCATATTCACGTGGTTTCATCTGAGTACGTTATTTCATTTTTCTTTTATTGCTCTTTTTTTTCGTAATCCACTGAATCTTCTTTACTAGTTTAAGAACGATACTTCTATGCTCCTTTGAAATCTTCCTCATCATCAGTGTCTATATATACATAGCTACTAAGACTGTTTGACCTGATCATCCTATTGCCAGTGTGGTAAGCTTCTGTGACTTTTTTTTCTGTTGCTTATGAAATTTACTACATATATTTGTTGTATATTTTCTTTGTTGATACTCTCTAGTCTACTTTATCATATGCTTGTTGTGTATTTTATTAGTACAGATCAAACTATAGATAGTATTAAAGAAACTGTATAAAAGAAAAAGAAGAATGAGATATGTTGAGCACAAGAGTCCTACTTAATATTGTAATTTTGATTTTATAATAATGATATTAAGGTGAGAGCATTATTTGTAGCATTAAATCTATTGCAAATAGAAGGTTCTGAATTACATAGCTAAATGCTATATAAAGACTAATCAAAGAAGAAGTTACAGGGAATGCTTGCTATTAGAATTATCTAGATGCTTGCAAATGTAAATGTAATGTCAAGAACATGAATAAATAAGTAACAGGTAGCTTCAATTTAAATAATAGTAAATTAGCTTGCTTATATTCATTTGCTTGCAATTGTGCAACTAAAATTGAATGGTAATCATTTTAGGTGATATTATGAACTTCATTGTCTTTTCTTTGATTTGCAAAGTCTCAATTTCTATGTTATTCAAGGTGACTGAATTTTCTATAAGTTTGCAATGGCACTTGGTAATACTCATCTCTTTTGGACATATTCATCATAGATGTAAGACAAAAGTGTTGATATTTAGAATGTTTGAGCTACTTAAGTCATCGACTGCCTTAGTAAGTAAGTGTTGATATTTAGAATGTTTGAGCTACTTAAGTCATCGACTGCCTTAGTAAGTACTTTATGTTTATATTCATAGAGAGAAAAATTAAATCAAAAGGCCATCTATGTAAATTATTTATTGTACATATGGAGATGATTAGTGACAATTTCCCCCGGCAGTGAGAAAAGAAATTTTATTGAATAGTGAATACCATAAAAAGTAGAATTTATTGCACTTATGATATATAGAACTTCAATTTCTGCCATCTTTCAAGATGTTGCTAGATTTTTTTCAAACCCTTTCATGCATAATATCATGTTATCAAAATGAAGCCATGCTTTCATTCTTTCTTTTTTTTCTTCCAATTTCAGGGACAACGTTGTTTATAATGGGAATGGTTGGCAAGGAGTGTGAAGATAGTATCTTGTGATTCTTTTATTTTCATGTGTAGATACCATGACATGCACATATTTATAAAGTGTTTTCTTTGTATTGTGACATTTAAGTAATGAAATATTCTTGTACTACTCTTCTTGAGAAATGTATGTATTGTTGTTTTGGTATTGGTAATGGACTACTATTATATATTGGATAATTAATAGTAAAATACATTGTATATTATTTTTTTTAAATGTAAAGTTAGTATTTGTGGCGACCCATAGTCGCCTCTAAAAGAGATACAGAAAAATGGAGTTCTCTGTTGCGGCGACTTAATATCGCTACTAAATTATTAGTAGCGACTTTTATCGCTACTAAAGCCCTCTTATCAGTGGCGACCCACCTGAAATTCCTCTTGTGAATTGTTATTTGTGACGTTTTTGTTTACTGTTAGTGGCAGGTTAAGTCGCCACTAATAACTTCTTTATGTGGCGACCGTCCAGAGTCGCCACAAGAAATATTCAGTTACGCATTTACTTGCAGCAATCCTGTGGTCGCCACTAAAAACCTGTAACAACGACATTCTTATCTTTTGTAGCGATTTTAGGCGCTGCTAAACGCCTGATATCTTGTAGTGTAGCCTATATCAAGCAAATCCTGGTGAGGACCATTGGAAGGTGGTGAAGACTATTCTTAAGTACTTAAGAAAGACTAAAGACCAATTCCTCATCTATGGAGATTCTGAGTTGAAACTTGAAGGTTATATTGATGCAAGTTTCTCTTCAGATAGAGATGATAGCAAATCTATTTCTAGTTATGTATTCACCTTAAATGGTGGTACGGTGAGTTGAAAAAGTTCCAAACAAGCTACAGTAGTTGATTCAGTGACTGAAGTAAAATATATAGCAGCTAGTGAAGCTGCTAAGGAAGCTGTATGGATGAAAAAATTCTTAACTGAACTTGGTATGGTTCCTCCAGTAGAAGGTGCGATTCCGCTGTTGTGTGACAATACTGGAGCCATTGCTCAAGCAAAGGAACCAAGATCACACCAAAAGTCCAAACACGTTCTGCGAAGATATCACTTGATAAGAGAGATCATTGAACGTGGAGACGTCGAGATTCAAAAGGTTGATGGAAAAGAAAATGTTGCAGACCCATTCACTAAAGCTCTTGGCGCAAAGGAGTTTGACAAGCACAAGTGGAATTTGGGAATGAAGTACAAGAGCGATTGGCTCTAGTGCAAGTGGGAGATTGTTAGGGATATAGTAGATATGCCCTAGATCCAATATCATATTTGATGATTTGAACATATTTTTATGAACGTTATTTGATATAAAAATATATGACATTTGATATTCTTTTATCATAGTTATTATTAAATGTTTGATTAATTTGATAAGGTCCTTGATTAAATTTTGAGACTTGACATTGTGATGAAGATCATGATAATGAGAGTAAAGTTTCTTACAATTTAATCTAAATTTGTTCTTGATCGCAGGATTATTAATTTGGACATTAGTAATCTGGTTAGATCAATATTTTTGTGATCGTCTTTATCAGATAAAGATTAGTTGATCTCACTAACTAAATCACATAGATAGATGATGCATATAGAAATATGATCATTGAACCGACTCATTCAATAATTCCTAATTGTTAGAATTACCATTTATTTTCAATAGGATATTCTCTTGAAGAATGTGATGTAAGAGTTTCTTTTGACGTGATATCGTCATAGTAATTGACAAGTTATTTATTGTGCTTTGTTACTAGACACCTATAGCCCTAGGGCGATAGTTGAAAGGATATCGGGTACGATTAAATGATTGTAGAATTAGTGAATGATCAAGATAGAATGTGTCAACTCTTGGTAATGAGTTTAAGCTCCATGTTGTCATGAATTATAAACGACCAAATTAAGACCTTGGTCAGGGCAATTGAATGAAAGAAGAAATAAGCTTCTTAGGTCATTCGATGGTCGATTATATTTGACATGAACACATAGTTGGTCGCCTATTAGGATTTGACAGTTGAATCATATCCTAGGGTGATCCCGAGCTATAAGGACAGAAGGAATTACTACATTATTCTTCTACTGGTTCTTGAGAGTAAATTGTATACTTCATGCTATCCGGTCGTTAAGGAGTGTTGCTAGACGCCACCCTTGATTAGTATATTGATGTGATCAATTTACTACCAGTTTAGTATTGAACCTATGGGGTCACACACTAATGAGTGTTCTGAACTTTACAAAAGGATTAATTACTTTATTATTTGTTAATTAAATTAAAGAATTTAATTAATCAAATAAATTTAGTTAGTTAGTCCAAATGAAATATTATTATATTCTTTGCAAGCACAGAGGATATAACTAATATTGTGAACAAATTAAAGTTTTCTATTTGGAATAAAAAATTAAATTATATCTCTTAGTTGAAATATAGTATATGATATATTTGATACTCATAATTAATGTTTATTTATATATACAGATATATAAAATATTAATTAAAGGGCTCGTAAGTTAAAACCAACTTTGAGTTGGATTAACCAGAAAATCCATAAAGGACGTGAGGCTCTCAAAATCTCGTGAGTAATGGGATTAGTAGTTTGCGTATAAGGTCCAAAAGGACTTATTGGCTATTTTAATTTGTCCTATTGTGAATAGGATTTGTATTTTTACAATATAAAATTATAAGAAGTCCAATTTTTACAATATATATAGATACGCACATCACCAAATTACGTGGAAAAAAAAGTGAAAAACTTCATATGAGCCGCAAGAATATTATTTTGTGAAAGTGAGAGTAACACAAACCAAGAGAGAAAATACAATTAAAAGAAAAGTGTTTCTTGTTCTTTTAATTTGAGTTGAGATTTTTGAGAGAAATTTCAACACAATATTCTTCGTTCAATTTGTTCGCGGGTTTTGTTGATCAAAGAGTTGATAGCAAGAATTGGTCTCGGTGTGAATACGCATAGAGTCTTCGCACTATCGAAGAAAATTTGAAACGAGACTCACTTCACCAAGTATGTTTTAGATCCAATTTTTGACATGTAAATAAATTTTAAACACGAAAAGATCTACCTAGGATTGTTATTGTCTTCCGATGCGTGTTATGAACAACTATATGCAATCCATCACAAAATGTTCACCACAGAATGCTTACCCAAAGAGCAGTGGTTGTGGCAGAACTTTTAGCGGTTGCGGGTTTCCCCTTTTATAAAAAAAAAAAAAAAAAATTACAAAATATTGAGCATAACTGCATAAAGTCAAGCATAAGATATTTTAAGATTGTGAATTTCTGTTTTGGATAAGTTATACTAGTAATTTGGTTTAAAAAAATTTCTTTTGTCAACCTTTCTTTTCCGGAATACAGGCTTGCAATAATTCTGAACCGATGACTTCTGTAAAATATATTACTGAGTTTAGTCCCATAAAAATATTAATTTACTTGGTAGATTAATACACTGATAAAACAAAAGGTATAGCCGTTTCAATAAGTTTCATCATATTTAACCATACTAAATTTCTTACAGAACTGACAACAAAATCTTAATATTTGGTTTCTTCATTATCAAATTATAACTGAAAAACAAAAGGTTTGAAACAAAAAGATATGTTAGCATTCTTAAGATCGAAGCTTGCTTCACTATTGTATTTCTAGAAAATAAAAGTATTTATAAGATTACCGTATAACATTTTCAAGTCAACTTACTAATAATCTTAATAATACTAATAACAATTACCCGTTTGCCAAAATATAGATACTTCTTCAGCCGTATTTAAGAATCTTGTTTTTTTATATTTATTTATAACATTTGCGAATTATGGAGTTTATATTGAAGTACTGTAACTTCATGATAACGCTATGTTCCAACCCAAAAAAAAAAACGTTATGCTATATCATCACGGGAAAGAATCAGCTCCAGTGAAAATCTGTCCAGTAATGTTCAATACTGTTACTGATTATTTCCATCTGTCCATCCATATTTTCTATGGTTGAGATTCATTCTTCTAATACACTAAATGGTAAGACGATTATGAGCAAAAATAATGAAAAAAGGGCATTGCTAATAGCGGACGTTTTTATTGTAACGTGCCTACATAATAAAAAAAAAGGGCATAAATCTAATAGCATAATGAGATTTATACTAGGTTGTTTAAATGCTACTTATAATTATAGTAGAAAAAGCAAAATTATTTATGCTAATACACTTACTTCTATGAGTGGTTTCCCACACGAGGAGTGATGAGACTGATTCCTCTTACCAGAAGCCTCCTCGGTCAAAACTCATCGCACCGGATATGTCTAATGTGGTTTACATCTCTTGTGTTGTTTGTGAACTATTGCACAGTGAGTAGGTTAACCAGTGCGCACCCAAAGAATATGTCTAATGTGGTTTTGACAAAATATTTCTTTACATAAAAAGATAGGTCCTATATGTTGCATTGTGCAGCTTTAATACTTACTTAACAGTGATTTCATTATTTTTGTTCATAAGTGTCTTACTACCATTTTAAGTTGCATATTTCCTACTATTAATAAGAGGGAGTTTCAGGAGCTTGGGGTCAACACGTATGCTTCACCGTTAGCTAAAAGGGTATTTTTGGAAATTTCATTCTTTACTTGCTTTTAAGCTATTGTACTTCATAGCTTTATCACCTATACATGCTTATTAGTTTGCTCAAATGGTAGGGTCCACCTCATTTTACGAGCCACGCCTTCACTCAGCTTTTTGAAGCTATCACTTCCTCATTACGTGGGCCCCGCTTCGGGTCTTTCAATGTCACACCCGGAGGTCTAGCTTCCCTTTTTATGGGTTTGGCTATTACTCCACTTCGTTGTATTTTAATTTGCCGTATAATTTAACTTTTTTCTAGTAGAATTAATAGAAAAATGATGATTTAATTGGAACTCAAAAGGTAAGGGAGTGCATTCGATTTATCGATTCGATTTTGATCCTTATCGATAATTATTTATCGATTATCGATTTGTACATGTGCTTATCGTTATCGTTTCAATAAGGTTTCGATTTTTTCGATTTCGATTTATCGATTTTTGGGGCTTATTAATACACCAATAAGAAAATTTGCGGGATTCCACGAAAAGTATATCGCTATAAACACGCCTAACGAATTTGGATAAAAAGAAGCTAAAATAAGACGAACACCGTTTATAACATAAAAATTATGTCAACAAGCACATGCAACAAAAGTAAAGTAAGGGATCAAATGTATGCCACCAACACTCCAACGGTATAAAAAAAAATACATCATCACGACTAATTTTATTTTCTATTAATTTAAACTTCATTCTCTTGAGCTTTAAATATGATCATTCCTTAAATGTGGTAGATGAAATAATAGGGTTATGGACTTAGGGTAAAGGAAAGGGTATTATAGAATAAGGGTAATTTTTTTTTTTTTGTATATCTTAATGGTTTATCGATAAACCGATAACCAAAGAGGACAAAATCGAAATTGAAATCGATAACTCGATAAGTAAAATTTCGAAATCAAAGTCGATAAATCGATAACAAATAATCGATTCGATTTATCGATAAACCAATTTGAATGCACACCCCTACTGAAAGGCTATTAAGATTTTTAAAAAAAGGTACTATAAAATTAAACGCTATACCTTTACTTGAGGATCAAAAATTCAAAATGAATTGATTTTAGATTTTCTAATTTTTAAATGATAAATGAAGATGTTAAAATTATACGAGGTAGTCAAAATGTACTATCTTCATTCTCGAGAAATAAAATTTTGGTTGCTTAGTCGGATAAAATTAATGCTTAATATACGGCGATTTAATGATCCCCTTATATAAGTTGGAGATACGAGGAAGTTTGTTAGCTTACTAAAGGCTAATCCACCAACTGGTGGCTAAAAGATCAAAATCGCTTTCGCCAATCAATTATCAAAGCCCCAAAAGTGATAAGTTGATTTAAATCACTTCCAAATTTCATCAAATTGATTCTACAGTTTTATTTCAATTTTATTTAATAATTATAAATTGTCTTTAAAAATGAGTCGATCCCCAACAAATTGATCACGCCCAACTATGCCGTATAAAAGGACAATATGGATGCTGCAAATATAATCTAGTTTACAAGTACGGAGTCGAATCCCACAGAGAACTAAGGTTTAGCTACAGCTGTTCACTATCACCAAGAAGACAAGC
>MU731981.1:26297-47414 GCA_026770625.1 Nicotiana glauca
CAACAATGAAAAATAGGAAGAGGAAGGAAAAACTCGTAGAAGAATTCTCCGCCTTGCCACCAATGTGCTCTTGCCTCCAAGGGTATTGTCTAACCCTAAAGTAGTGTCTCTTGCCTCCTTAGGTCTAATTTGTGTCCAAAATATGTCCCCTCTTGTTCTTGGCCGGCCTCCTTTGTTTAATATATGGTTTAGGGCTTAAAATTCCATGTTTTGGACTTTGGTCCCTGAAATTTTCGCTTCCTGCCGCGGTTTTGCCGCGGTCGCGGTGGAACCGCGGCCAAACATGCCCTCTGATTCTTCAGTTGTCCGCGACCATCTTCTACCGCGGTTCTGCCGCGGTTGAGGTAGAACCGCGGTGTTTCACCCTGTTCCATTTGTAATTTGGAAAAACGTAAAACATGAAAGTTGTAGCCCTTTGAGTTAGCTTTCCAACCATATATTGTGGAGATAAAATGGAGTTCTGAGCAAAACGTTATGTCTAATTTACTAGACAGTGCACAATATGCCTCATCGAGTCTTTGTTTGTTCTCAACTATCAAATTTGACCCACGAACACGATCCCGGCTTAATTCCTTGAACTTTTACTCAGACTTCAAAGCTTCAAATCACTTAAATTCATTCCATAACATCTATATAGCTCGGAATCACACCTACAAGGCATAAAACACACAATTAGTGCAAAACACTAGCGTTTAAAGCGCAAACTCAACTAAAGTGCAATAAATTAGAGTGTAATAATCGAATAAAACACGTAATTATAGTCTATCATCACAAATCTTGGACGATATCAGAAATACTAAGATAACATACATAGATAAACAAGGAGAAAGAAATTCTTTGCATAATGCTCACCAATTCACTGAAAAATACGGCCAACTTGTTACCAAAAGTTCACAACGGTATTAATTTATCACTACTGCCAAACCTAACAGCTATGCTCGGGCAGACCCTCACTAGTTACGAGAATGAATCTCAGTCATGGAAAACATGAGTAGACAGATGGCAATAATCAGCCATGGTATTGAACATTACTGGACAGAATTTCACTGGAGGGGATCCTCTCCCATCTATCATCACTATCTTTTTCAGTAAAAGTAATCAAAATATTATATCTGCCCCCTCGTCATAAGAAAAATTAGTATGGCTCCACTTGACTTTTCATAAGATGAATAAGATCTAAATGAGGTTCTCTTGGGGTCTAAAAAACATAGTATTATTTTCACAAAATCTACTCATCGTTTTTTTTTTTGTCAAAATCCAATTTTCTTCTCTCTTTCATTCTATTTTTTTTGTATGGTCATTTGGGGCTATTTTCAAGTACACATCCAACAAAGTATGTGTAAACAAATATAGCCTACTTAACTTATGATGTTTACTGTGCTTACTTTGAGTCGAGGGTCTTTTGGAAATGGCATTAATATCAGTGGCGAATTTAAAATTTTAAAGCCTTGAGTGCTCCCCGATAAAAATTCTAAAAGAAAAGAAAAAGAAATTTAGTTATGAGTGCTCACTCATATTTATCCAAATAATTTTATATTTGCCTATGTAAATTTATTAAATTTGGTCAGCGATAATGGGTGCTCAAGCACCCACAAGGGACAATGTGGATCCGCCAGTGATTTCTATCTGCACAAGATAGAAGCAGTGGCGAAGCCACATGCTCACAATTGTGGTCAATTGATCATCCTTAGTGGAAAAATTACACTGTGTATTAGGTAAAATATTATATTTTAGAGGTATATAACACATACTGAACACCCTTTGTTGGAAATTTATTTTCACTTCTTTCAAATTGAACACCCTTGAAAAAATTCCTAACTTCACCACTGGATAGGAGTAACGTTAGCGTACAAACTATCCTTCTCAAACCCTACTTATAAGAATATACTGGGTAGGTATGTTATTTTTGTTGCTAGTTAACTAATATTAAGAAACACTGATAGCTTGTTTGGCCAAGCTTCTAAAATTAACTTATTTTGAGAAGTGATTTTCTCAAAAGTACTTTTCAAAAAAGTGTTTTTCTCAAAAGTACTTTTCAAAAAAGTACTTTTGGTGAGAAGTGGTTTGTGTTTGGCTAAATAATTTGAAAAATACTTTTGAGTAGTAATTAATGTTTGGCCAAACTTTTGAAAATTACTTATAAGTGTATTTTTCTGAAAAGTGCTTTTGGAGAGAAGCTACTTTTTTCTGTTTCTCAAAACTGCTTCTACTTCTCTTCAAAGGTACTATTTTTCCTTCCAAAAGTTTGGTCAAACAGCTTAATTTTTGAGCAAAAGTATTTTTGGCCAAAAAGCACTTTTGGCCCAAAAAAAACTTGGCAAAACAGGTTACAAGAATAATAACCAAAATTCATGTGCTCATTTTATCCCCAACAATTGAGCTAAATAATGATTTATGATGATTGGTTGAACCACTTGTTAAGTCTACTTTTAAAAGACATTAGTTTCTTCCTGTTAACAATAATAAAAATCATGAATTACAAAATCATATACTACTAAACATACAAATGATTACAACTTGTTAGGGATATATATTTATACTTTGGAATTTAACCAAAAAGAAAGAAACAATTGACAAACACAAAAATCAACTGCCAACTTGTCCTTTTTTTAGTACCATGTTCTCAAGAATCATCCAGCTTTTAATTACTGTCATTTTGCTGCTATTTTACAACTTCCCATTCTTAGCTTTTCAGTTTTTGTGGGGCCCTTAGTTTTGTGGGACCCTTTCCCTCCATGTGCTCTTGCTCTCTACTCTCAAACCTTTGCTTCCTTATTCAAACTACTCCTCACATTTCATAATCTTCTTGAGAAACTTTGTTTAAAACTTGCTATAAACAACTCTCAGTTTCTTGTTTGATGAAAAAAACTTCTTCTTTTCTCCTTATTATCTCATAAAGTTTCAATCTTTACAAGAAAAATGAAGACCCTTATTGGGTTAAAGCTTGTAACTTTTCTGGTTCTTGGGATTTCTGCATTATTTTTGGGTGTAGTACAGTCTCAAGATGATGCTTCAGTTATGTTAGCTTTGAAAAAGAGCTTAAACTCACCTCAAGAACTGGGTTGGCTTGACCCGGATCCATGTAAGTGGGACCATGTGGGTTGTTCAGATGATAAACGGGTGACCCGGATCCAAATTGGTCACAAGAATCTTCAAGGTAATCTCCCTCAAGAACTCTCTAAACTTACTCAGCTTGAGCGTTTAGAGCTTCAATGGAACAACATTTCTGGCCCTTTGCCTAGTTTAAGTGGTTTAAGTTCATTACAAGTGTTAATGCTAAGTAACAATCAGTTTAGTTTCATTCCTGCTGATTTCTTTACTGGAATGTCTTCGTTACAATCTGTGGAAGTTGATAATAATCCTTTTCTTGGTTGGGAAATACCTGAGAGCCTTAAAAATGCTTCTTCCCTTAAGAATTTTTCAGCAAATTCAGCTAATGTTAGTGGGAAAGTTCCTAGCTTTTTTAGCCCTGATGAGTTTCCTGGATTGGTAAATTTGCATTTGGCTCTTAATAATTTGGAGGGTGAATTGCCTTCTAGCTTTTCTGGTTTGTTGCTTGAGTCTTTGTGGTTAAATGGGCAAAAACTTAGTGGTGGAATTGATGTTCTACAAAATATGACATTCTTGAAAGAGCTTTGGTTGCATTCCAATGGATTTTCGGGCCCGTTGCCGGATTTGTCAGGATTAAAGGATTTGGAGGTATTGAATCTTAGAGATAATTCCTTTACAGGTCCTTTGCCAGCTTCTTTAGTGAATCTTGAGTCTTTGAAGTTCGTTAATTTGACGAATAATTTATTTCAAGGACCAATGCCTAAGTTCAAAGATTCAGTCTCGGTTGATTTGACGAAAGATACAAACAGCTTTTGTTTGCCACAACCAGGTGATTGTGATCCTAGAGTAAATACATTGCTTTCAATTGCAAAAGCGATGGATTATCCAAGGAAGTTTGCGGAGAACTGGAAGGGGAATGAACCGTGTGCTGATTGGTTTGGTCTTACTTGTACCAATGGTAACATTACAATTGTAAATTTCCAGAAAATGGGGCTTTCAGGAACAATATCTCCTGAATTTGCTTCACTGAAGTCACTGCAAAGATTAGTTCTTGCAGATAATAACCTCACCGGTACAATTCCAGAGGAGCTGACCACATTGACGGGCCTTGCAGAGTTAGATGTGTCGAACAACCAAATTTATGGAAAAGTACCAGCATTTAGGAATAATATGATTCTGAAAACTGGCGGTAACCCTGATATCGGAAAGGATAAGAGTGATGTAACTTTCCAAGGCAGTACTTCTCCAGGTGGTTCGCCAGGCTCTGGTTCTGATGGTGATGCACAAGCATCTCGTAAGAAGTCCAATCGATGGATTGGAATTGTGTTATTTTCTGTAATTGGGGGTGTCTTGGTGCTTTGTTTCATCGGTGCAGCAGCTTTCTGTCTGTACAGGAGCAAACAAAAGCATTTTAGCCAAGTGCAAAGTCCAAACACTGTGGTGATGCAGCCGCGCAATTCTGGTTCTGACAATGATAGCGTGAAGATCACAGTTGCCGGGTCCAGCGTTGTCAGTGTTGGTGCAGTTAGTGAAGTTCATACTGTTTCTACTAGTGAAACCGGTGACATTCAAATGGTTGAAGCAGGGAATATGGTGATATCCATTCAAGTACTGAAGAATGTGACCAACAATTTTAGCGAAGAGAACATACTAGGGCAGGGAGGCTTTGGTACCGTCTACAAAGGAGAGTTGCATGATGGAACGAAGATTGCCGTCAAGAGAATGGATTGTGGATTCATCGCTGGGAAGGGACTTACTGAATTCAAATCCGAGATTGCTGTTTTGACCAAGGTCAGGCATAGGCATCTTGTTGGACTACTTGGCTACTGTCTTGATGGGAACGAGAAGCTTCTAGTCTATGAATTCATGCCTCAAGGAACATTAAGCAGTCATCTTTTCAACTGGAGAGATGAAGCGCTGAAACCCCTGGAATGGACAAAAAGATTGACCATTGCATTAGATGTTGCTAGAGGTGTAGAGTACCTCCATAGTTTAGCCCACCAGAGTTTCATTCATAGGGATTTGAAGCCCTCAAATATTCTACTAGGGGATGATATGAGGGCTAAAGTTGCAGACTTTGGCCTTGTGCGACTTGCTCCTGAAGGGAAAGGTTCTATACAGACAAGGATTGCTGGGACATTCGGATATCTGGCACCAGAATATGCAGGTATTCATTTTGCTTATGGGTTTGTGTCTTCTGATGCTAATTGTTGCTTTAATATTTGTATGCAGTTTATGCCTAAATAAACTTGTTTTTAAGTCCAACCTCTAAAGTATTAGTTGTGTGAAGCTTAGGAGATGGATCTCAGGAATGCTTGTTGAGAATTAGCAGTCATTTGGCCGATAAGACAGTCATTTGGCTGATAAGAGTCAGATCGTTTCTTTTCCTTTTTTTTTTTTTTTTGATAGGTCGATAAGAGTCAGATTGATCAGCTGTCTGTTTTATAATTGGTCTATCCTATGTGTGCAAATTTATCTGTTGTATATAGTTATGTTTCCCTCCCTTAGTCAAGTCAACTTATGCTAAAGTCCATAGGTAAGAACTTGTCATTCACGTGCGACAATTACTGTATTATATCAAATATCCTTGATCCTATCGACCCCTTTAGAGTTATGATCACTTAGTTTCTGCAGGTTGCTACCCATACTACAGGAAACGTTATTTCCTGATGCTTGCTTTACACCATCATTTTCTGCTTTAGCATAATCTCACACTTTGAAGGTAGTATTTCTGTAAGAGAAAATCCTCTTGTTTTCTTTTTCCTTATTTTCCCCTTAGTGAAAGTCAAGAATCTTCAAATATAGCCACCCAAATTCATTACTTGCATCTTGCTTTCCTGATTGTGATATGATCAGGGAATGAGTTCTTCGAATGTAGATACATCATATTCTGAACTTGTTTTCTCTTGATTTGTTTGCCAGTAACTGGGAGAGTTACAACCAAGGTGGACGTGTTCAGTTTCGGTGTGATTTTGATGGAGCTCATCACAGGAAGAAAGGCTCTTGATGAAAGCGAACCTGAGGAGAGCATGCATCTTGTATCGTGGTTTCGAAGAATGCATCTGAATAAGGATACATTCCGAAAAGCAATCGACCCCGCGATTGACCTGAGCGATGAGGAAACACTCGCCAGTATCAGCACCGTTGCTGAGCTAGCCGGTCACTGCTGTGCAAGGGAGCCATATCAAAGGCCCGACATGGGTCACGCTGTCAATGTTCTTTCATCTCTTGTGGAGCTCTGGAAACCAGCCGAGCAAAGCTCAGACGACATATATGGCATCGATCTTGATATGTCACTGCCTCAGGCTCTTAAGAAATGGCAATCTTATGAAGGTTCTGCTCACATGGATTCATCCTCTTCTTCTTACCTTCCTAGCTTGGATAACACTCAAACTAGTATACCTATTCGCCCCTACGGATTTGCCGAGTCATTCACATCTTCTGATGGCAGGTGAGAAGTTGGCATTCTTTGATCTAGGTTTGGTTGTTCATTCTCTCTGTTTCTTCCTCCTTGCCGCGAGTCGCAAACAACATTTTTTTATTTTTTGTTTTCTGTTTTATTTTCCTGCCTTTTTTTTTTTAACTCTGATGCTTTGATTTAGTGTGGGTGTAGTGTAGTTTTGGAACATTGGTGGATAGGGATTTTTTGGCTTAAGATTTTTAGTGTCTTTTGACTCTTTTGTATAATGAATCTCTTTTTCTTTGTATTCTTCAATTGCTCTTTTAGGAAAGCAGAAGTTACAGGTTGTATTGAAATGTAAAGTGGCTTTCAAGTGTGGAAAATCATAAAATTTGCTTTTTCTTTATAAGGGTCTATGCGTTAATTTTCAAGCAACTGTGAAACTTTTGTTATGATCACAGTTCAACTGCAGACTGCCTTTTGCCATCACAGATCAACACCATAATGCCTTCAGCTATAAAATTTGGGACCCGTTTGCACATAGTTTTTTTTTTTTTTCCGTTAATTTTTTCCAAAACGTGTTTGTTCATAAAATTTTGCAAGATTTTGAAGATTTTGCAAATATAAGTTTTTCAAAAACCAAAAAGTAGTTTTGATCACTTTTTTCAAAATTTTTGGATTTTTTTTTCGCACTCACAAATTGCAATATTTTTTCAAATAAAATATGTGTCCAATATAATTTTAAATTCCCAATATTTTCAACTTAAATTTCAAATATCATTTTTTTCAAAAATTATAATTTTTATGTCGAAGGTATAGCCAGTTTTCACACTGGTCAATGAAAAATAGCCATTATTTTGCTGCAACAGGGACCGGTCCAGTATAATATACGGGAGTTCTGGTGCATTTGTGTACGAACTCCAGCATATTATGCTAGACCGGTATACTTTGCTAACTCCTGTAAAATTTGCGGGAGACTGGAGCAACAGTGCTCCAAACTCCAATATATTATACTGGACAATTATACTTGCTGGAACTCCCGTAAAATTTACTGGAGTTCAAGCATACTTATGCTGGAACTCCCGTAAAATTTGCTGGCGTCTTTTCTGGATTTTGAATAGTGTTTTCGCTCAGATTTAAAGCGGCTAAATTTCGATGACTTTTGAAACTTGGCTATTTTTCAATGACCAGTGGTAAATCTGGCTATTTTTGAATTTCTCCCATCATGGTATAGCCAGTTTTCATACTGGTCAATGAAAAATGGCCAGCGTTTACTAAGTCAATGAAAAATAGCCACTATTTTGCTGCAACAGGGACCGGTCCAGTATAATATACGGGAGTTCTGGTGCATTTGTGTACGAACTCCAGCATATTATGCTGGACCGGTATACTTTGCTAACTCCTGTAAAATTTGCGGGAGACTGGAGCAACAGTGCTCCAAACTCCAATATATTATACTGGACAATTATACTTGCTGGAACTCCCGTAAAATTTACTGGAGTTCAAGCATACTTATGCTGGAACTCCCGTAAAATTTGCTGGCGTCTTTTCTGGATTTTGAATAGTGTTTTCGCTCAGATTTAAAGCGGCTAAATTTCGATGACTTTTGAAACTTGGCTATTTTTCAATGACCAGTGGTAAATCTGGCTATTTTTGAATTTCTCCCATCATGGTATAGCCAGTTTTCACACTGGTCAATGAAAAATGGCCAGCGTTTACTAAGTCAATGAAAAATAGCCACTATTTTGCTGCAACAGGGACCGGTCCAGTATAATATACGGGAGTTCTGGTGCATTTGTGTACGAACTCCAGCATATTATGCTGGACCGGTATACTTTGCTAACTCCTGTAAAATTTGCGGGAGACTGGAGCACCAGTGCTCCAAACTCCAGTATATTATACTGGACAATTATACTTGCTGGAACTCCTGTAAAATTTGCGGGAGTTCCAGCATAATTATGCTTGAACTCCAGTAAAATTTGCGGGAGTTCCAGCATAGTTATCCTGGAACTCCCGTAAAATTTACGGGAGTTCAAACATACTTATGCTGGAACTCCCGTAAAATTTGCGGGCGTATTTTTCCGGATTTTGAACAGTATTTTCGCTCAGATTTAAAATGGCTAAATTTCGATAACTTTTAAAACTTGGCTATTTTTCAACGACCAATAGTAAATCTGGCTATTTTTGAATTTCTCCCGCCTACTTAGTACCCTTTGCTGAAGTCCATATATAATAATAAAAGAAGTACATTAAGGTGAAATGGGCTTTACCATAATGACAAAATCTTTAAGATTTTTAGGCCAGGTGCATGTGATTTTCGTAAAACTAGCATGATTTAGCGAGTTTTTGGACTGGTCATTCAAAATTAATCAGCGTTTACCAAGTCAATGAAATATAGCCACTATTTTGCTTCAACAGAGACCGGTCCAACATAATCTACTGGAGTTCGGTGCACCTGTGTATGCACTTCCAGCATATTATGCTGGACCGATATACTTTGCTGGCTCCAGTATAATATACTGGAAACTGGAGCATTGGTGATCCAAACTTCAGTATATTATGCTGAACCGATATATTATACTGGAACTCCAGTATATTATGCTGGAGTATTTTTCCGAATTTTGAACTGTGATTTTGTTTAAATTTATCTTTATATGAAAAGTAATTATATTTTGATTACTTTTGAAATTGAGCTATTTTTAAACGATAATGCCAAATGCCAAACTTTCACAAGTAACGAAAAGTCTGAGTTCCACTAAAGGAAGTGGTCCTTGTCATCATAAAAGAAAGCAATCTCAATTTTATTTGGAAAAAAAAAATGAGAATGTGGTGCAGAATTCTGCACTTAATTCACAGGGTCTATAGGTTAATGAAGTGGTATCATTAGAAAAGGTTCAATTTTTAATAAAAACAAATAGGGCTAGGTGATTTTTTAAAACAATGTATATGAAAATGTAAGTTTTGAGCTGTTCAAGATCATACATCTTTTTGAAGGAAACATTAAAAGCATCTTTCTCATATCTAAAATTGATTATTTTGTAGTAACCCAAAAGAAAGTTGATTATTTCTCTAAAAAATAACACATCCACAAATAGCCAGTTTTGGTAAAGATAAGAAAGTCATTTTCACCAAAATGAGTGAACCCAAAAAAGAAAAGAGGAATATTATAAACTCAAATAATTCCAAGAGAAAGAGAGGACAGAAACAAACAAAGAGCATGTTCTATTGTTATCCATCATATGATTTGAAAAATGATGGCCTCAGAATATCTTTAGCTGTGAAAAAGAGCTGGTCACATGTACACATTTAATGTTGGAGGTAATACTCCCTCCGTTTTAATTTACATGAACATATTTAATTGTTCGTTTTAATTTATGTGAACATATTTGACTGGGTACATAGTTTTAAAAAAAATAAAAATTTTGGAATTTGTGGTCCTAAACAAGTTAAAAAGGGGCCCAGAGTATTTGTGTGATTATAAAAGCTTCTCATTAAGGGTAGAATTGTAATTTTAAGCTAAATTGTTTTCAAATTTAGAAATTGGTCATTCTTTTTGGAACGGACCAAAAAGGAAATAAGTTCACATAAACTGAAACGGAGGGAGTATATAATATATATATGTTCGAAAAATTTAGTAATTTTGGTTCAAATCTTGCATATATATTTAAAAAATCACTAAGTATAAAATTAAATACACAATTCAATTAAAGTATTTGAAATCATGTCCTAAAACTCAAAATGAATAAAGTTCAAATCCTGATTTCGATTTTGCCTTACATATCTTCCGGCTTTGCTTGCAGATGAAATTTAAAAAAATGGTGGATCAACCGCTAAGCCTTCACTGTAGGGGTGGAGCCAACATGTCCGTCTGTGGGTTCGTTTGAATTTGTTTCAAACTTTGTATTTATTTTTAAAAAGTTATTAAATGTATAAAAATTATTAATTTATAATTCAATAACTCAAAAGATTTAAAATTTCGAATTCATAAAATTCAAACTCTTCAGATGCAACTTTTCTTCATGAGCAATTTATTGATTGTGAGCAAGTGATTTTTGCCCTAAGTAAATTATTCCAAAAGTTTCAAATAAAATAATTTCTTTATTATTTTATAATTTTTTTGTGAATTTTGTGTTAATTGTTGCATTTTTATTTGTGCATGATAATTCATAGGAAAATACAAAAAAATATGCATTTGCACTTAAGGATTTAATTTCACATTTAGTATTAATTAGTATTAATTTGTTTTAAAACAAAATAGGAAGAAAATAACAAAACAGTTTACTTTTGGCATTTTATTTGTTTTAATTGTGAATTCGTCACGAAATAATTTTTAATCAATTTTAGGAATTAATTAGCTTAGCTTTGAAATGTATAAGGGTTTTATTTTAATTTTTTGCATTTAAAATAAAATCAAAAAATAATAAAATATAAAATTAAAACAAAAGAAGAAAGAAGAAAACAAAAGAGGGTAAGTGGTCTTAATAAAAAAATAATTTGGGCCAACTTTATTCGAATTTTCCTGGCCCAATTCGTTTATACCCGTCCAGTCCATTTTAATTCTCACCCGGTCCAGCCCCCTATATGCAAAACGACGTCGTTTCGACATCGTTTAATCTGGATCGTCCATTCACCTTCATCTAACAGCCCCTACTGATTCCCATTTAGACAAAACGACGTCGTTTTGGCGTCGATCAATCATAGCCATCAATATGCTCAGATCAAACGACCCACAATAATTCTTAGGTTTTAATATAACTGTCTTAAATCTGGTCAAACCCTAGAGACCAGATATTCCCTTCCTTATACTCAGCCGTCGTCCCCTCCCGTCTCTGACCCTCACCTTACCTCAGCCTTACTCCGCCCTATCGCCGCCGGTCGAAAATCGCCGCCACCGGTGACCGTCGTCCAAATACCCTGAAAATTACACCATAGCTTCCTCAAGTCCTCCTCTTTCCGAATCCCAAACCCCCATGGCTCAAATCCCAGCCCTTTCCCTCGAATAATCAAAAAACAGTAGCGCCGCCTCCGCCGCCCACGGCGGCGCCACCACCAACCGGCCCCAAATGAACACCCTGATATCCCCTCACTCTCCCCTCCCCAAATCTACCTTCAGTATACCTCAAATCATCACCAGTCGTCTCAACTATTCAATCGAAATTCCGTCCAAAACATAAAATTTTCCAATGACCCTAAAAATCACACCAAGGCATCTCCACATCCTCCCCTCTTCGAATCTCAAGCTGTTTGCCCTCAAACATTAACCAATCTCTTCGAATTTTAATTCAAAATTTTTCGGCCAAAAACCCTAAATTCAAAATCTTTATGATTTCGGATCGTAACATCCCTAATCATGTGTTTTCTTATGAAAACACATGATTAGGGATGTTACGTGTCAGGAATTTTGGAAGATTCAAACATTAAATGGCTGGCCGGAGTTTTCTTTTCATCAGTAAGTTTCCTGGTTGTTATTTTTATTTCATTTTTATTTTTCTTATTTCTGTTTATCTGCAAGCCTGTTTTGAATTAATGTTGAATACATAGGTCTACTGTTAAGTAAATTATTTTTCTGTTAATTAGTAATTATAGTTGTTTCCTTGATAATACAGTTAGGGTAAAAGCATGATTAAATGTGTTTTGTTTCATTAGTTTAATTGATAATAGTTTTAGATTTTGATGAATTTGAGTTTGTGTTAACTCTGCAATTCGATTTAGTTGATAGTTTTAATTTCATGATGTTTTGAATTTGAGGGACTATTTGAGTGAGAATTCTGAATTTAATCTTGGTTAGATGATTTGGTTATAGCTGAAATCTGATAGTTAGTTTAATTCAGTAATTGTATCAATAATTCTTTAAGTTTAGTTTTCAATTCATTAGTAAGATTAGCTTAATTAGTTAGCATTGATTAGCTTAATCGATTGGGTTATGGATGATAATGGTAATTTGGTAAATTGAGACCAAGATCAAGGGTTAATAATTGCAAAATAGGTTCAGGGGTTTTGTTTGGGTTTGGGTAGTAATTTCAGGGGGTTTTAAGGGTAGTTTAGGCATGGGAAAAGGGTAGTTTTATTAGATTTGGTAATTGTATAAATCAGGCAAGGGTAGTTTAGGGATTTAAAGGGAATAGGAACATGATAGAACCTTCTAGGACATTCCAAAATAGGACTTAAGTGTACATTTCAGGAAGTTTAAGACATTACTTGGATAACAAGTTAAAAATAAAGGGACTAAACTGAAAATAATGAAGGACTAAAAGAGAAAAATAAAAATCTGAAGTTGCACCCTAATTTTGCCTATAAAAAGACATCAACATGCCTTGTTTAACAAGTTTTGGACCCCCTGAAAATTCAAAAGCTTTTGATTTCTGAAATTTCCCCAAAGTTTCAGCCTCCAAAATTCCCCCAAAAAGCTCCTTCTCTAATTTCAGATTTGATTTTGAAATTCAAACCATTAAAACTCCAAAAACAATAGAAAATCAGAAGAAAAACCAAAAATATTTACTGTTTCATTGCCTATTTCTGCCAATTATTAGATGCTGCTTTAGCATTCTTCATTTCAGCTTTAGATTTGAATTCTAAAAGCATTTTGAGGTGTTTTATGATCTACTGGAGTTGAATTTGGGCCTGTATAGTGTGAATTTCAGTTGAGATTGTTCCAATGAAGTTCTAGGGCATTTTAGATTAAATCTCGAGTAAATTTGGGTGCATTCGTTGATTTGTGTTTAAAATTTCATCTCGTTTGGTTCCAAACTCCTTCTGGGTTGTGATTCAACTTCCTGGGCTGTGCATTTGCTGTGGTTTGATTATCTCTTCATCTGCCATTGTACTGCTGCTGCTGATCTTTTTCTTATGTCAAATTCCCTTTCCAGGTACACATTTGGAACTGATGTAAACTTCTCCGTGAAATGAGAATGCATTTGCCACCTGATCATTTTCGAAGTTTATTGCTTCATTAGCCTAATATCTTCATTGGAATAAACTCAATATTTAGCTTATGTTGTAGCAGACTGCATTGGACTGTGAAATGTGTGTTTGAATGGATTATTTAATTTGTTAAAATCATGGTCTGTTAGTGGTAGATGTAGTATAGTGTATACTGATCTTGTATTTATGTTGTGTTAGGAGCATTAGCATCTAGATGTTAATGTCAATGCTTTGTTTCAATCAAATTCATTGTGTTAATCAAGTAAATGATTGTAGTTAATATTAGTAGGCTAATTGTTTTAGAAGCATGGTTCATTTGAATCAATATGAAAACAAGCAGTTAATTGCGCATTATTAAACCACGCTCACAATTTAATTCTCATTTTTAGCAACGACACAATCTGAAGCATGAAATTGAAATTCAAATAGTCCATGTCTCATCAAATGAAGTAATTGTATATTACCTTCCTATTCCAATTGATAGACAAGTCATATCCGTTTGTTTTAATTCCAGTAAACGTATTAGCCTAATCTATTTAATTTCAACAATCAATTTTCCGGTCCTCAAAAGTTCGTATGGGCCGCCTTCTCACAAATGGCTATTGCCATAGTCCTGGGCCAAATTTTGCTAAGCCAAAAATGCTGAAATCAGCAACACTAGCCTTGGGCTCATTAATGAGGCCCAATAGAATGCTGAAAGCTAAAAACTCTTTCAAAAATTATATTAGAAATATAGGGAATTAATTCACAAATATAAAATTGGGTTTCGAATTAGGTAGAGGGTTCAAGCTAAAAGGGCATTCCCTTTTGTTTGAATTCGGACTTGAATTCGGAGTCCGATTTATATTTGTAAATTAATTGGCCTTTAGAGACAAATAAATAGAATATTTTAGTTTGCTTTAAGTTGGCCTTTTAATAATAAAAATGAGACGAGCCTCGCCAAATCAAATATACAATTGCGGGGCCCTCATTAATTACTTGATAAAAAAAATACTTAGAGATTCGGGCTGGGCCGTTTAGCGAATTTCACGACCTTCCCAAAAGATAACAGCATGTTAGTCTTTTTAAGACGAAATTTTTAATAATTTTACCTTTCTAAATACGGGTGTACGTCATGCAACCCAAATCCAAATCCAAAAACGTTGGATACGAATGTGTCGAGGATCCGGGTGCATTTCATGTGACGTGATCCGAAAACATGTTCTTAGACGACGTTCACTTTCATAAAAATAATTAAAAAGCGGTAAATAATTATAAAATTACACTATAGGTTGGAGCATGAATAAAAATTAGATTTTAGCCATTTATAATAATTTAAGCGACCGTGCTAGAACCACAGGATTCGGGGGTGCCTAACACCTTCCCTCGGGTCAACAGAATTCCTTACACATAATTTCTGGTTCGCAGACTCCAATTTGGAAGTCGAGATTTTTCTCGATTTGGGATTTAAATTAAACCGGTGACTTAGGACACCAAAAAGCCAATCCTATCCCAAATGGTGACCCTAAAAATAAATAAATAATCCCAATTCGAATAATGTCACTTTAAATGGAAAAACTCCCTTTATACATTTATCCTTCAGGGTAGGTGTGTGCAAAAAGAAGGTGTGACAGCTCTGGCGACTCTACTGGGGAATACGAACCCAGAATTTCGATTCAGGGTTCAAGAATTCGAGCTTAGTATAATTTTTATATTTGACTTTATCTGATTTTTCTACATGTTCCATGATATATGTGCTAAATGCTTTACCGCTTTGATATTTGTTGAAATTATATATATAAATTGTCGCGAATCCCTTCCTCTCTCTGAGTCTTCTACATCATGGAGAAGGGTGCACTTCGTGTAGCTTCTCTTCTGTTTAGAGTCTTTCCCAATTTAGAACGAGATTGGATAAGTTGCTAAGCCGGCGGAGCTTCTGTATCCCCAGTACGCTCCCTCCCCCTCGACTCGAGTTGTCCGCTCGGGTAAGCCAGGTCTAGACCAATAAACCTAGGGTTTAAACCAAGAAGAACAAAAACTCATGTCAGATCCCTAGTAGGACGTTTGTTTGCATCACGTGCATTTGACTTAGGGAACTCAACACAGGGGCTGGGTCCGTCTAGGACAGGTGACCTGAAATAAAATGACCATCCTGATTCATCTTACGTGCTACTTGCGCATTATTTGCTCGGCTTTGCATGTTGATCGGCTTGTCTATAATGAGTGGAAATGAAAAAAATAGCAGTGTTAGGACTAAGTGAGGGTGACCATTTGTTTTTAAAATCCCAATGCCCAAATAGTACCGAAATCCGCCCGTGCTACGCTGGTTTGATTCTCACCGGATGTGAGATACGTAGGCAACCCTCATCGGGTCCAACCACCCTTTTGCAAAAATAGCCAAAAAATGTCAAAATTTTAATTTTTGTCATAAATAAAGTCGGGTGACGCCATTCTTGTTAAGATAAGCCGAATGTCCTCAAAAGGGCGCCGGAAGGTGTTTTTGCAAGAACAGCTACCCTGAGTCATTTTTAAATAGTTTGCGGGCACAGCCTTAAAATCTTCCCCTCATAAGTGCTGAAAGGCCGTATTCGCAAAACCAAATCCTTGTTTTGATTAAATAAAGAATTTTGCAAAAATAGCCAGTTTGTAAAAAATAAGTCATTAAAATTCTCTTTTTAAATAAACGTGCAGGATGACTTCAAGTTTCGAGACCTTCTCAGTCCTGAGTGAGATCCCCTTGAAACTTCACATGTGGTGGCATGATCTAGGAAAAGGAAGCAGAGATACCGTGGTTAAAATTTTGGGCGGTCTAGTTGATCTACTGAACATCAAACCGAGGAAAGATATCATTGAGGCACTAATACCATTTCGGGACCCGACCCGTAACGTATTCCGTTTTTCAGACTTTGAACTCACACCTACATTAGAGGAGATCGCGGGATATGCGGGTCTCAACGGGAACCTGCGAGGAAGATACTCACAGGCACCACGACCGGTAACCCTTTATAGGTTCTTGGATTTGTTAAACATTAGCTGGGATATTCAGGACCCGCATCTGGCAGAAGGGTGTTGTACATTGCATTTCCTATATCACCGGTATGGTAACCCAAAAGGTTTCGAGGAGCTCAACACCGGCTTGACACATGCCGGAAATAAAGACAAATGGGAGGCTCGACGGGGATTAGCCTTTATGGTGGCCTTTCTGGGAGTGGTGGTTTGTCCGAGAAAAGATGGTCACATAGACCTCGGCCTGGTAGGGATGCTAGATGTTGCCATGAAAAAACCTACTAGCATAGTGGTTCCTCTGATTATACCAGAAATGTACCGAGCTCTGACAAAATGTCGCGAAGGTGAGAAATTCTTTCAAGGTTGCAATTTGCTCTTACAGTTGTGGATGCAAGAACACCTCTGTCACCGCACAAGCTATATGAACTACGGTTTAACCGGGTTGAGTTGTATTGCAGAATTTGGGACCCGGGTGACAGGTATTGAGTTCCCTGAAAGTACTGAGGCCTGGTCATCATGCTTAAGATCCTTGACCGCAGAAAAAGTCGAATGGGCTTATAGTTGGCTTCCCGCTACTGAAGCTATATATACATCAACAGAGGTCCCCTATATTCTTTTGATGGGTATCCGAAGCATACAACCTTATGCTCCTTACCGCGTTTTGCGACAATTTGGAAGATTCCAAACAGTGCATAATGATGAAGACCTGAGTGAGCAAGTCATTGAGTTGGGCCCGAAAGCCGCATTTCCTGAAAGTAGAATCCGAAAAATATGGAATGAGTGCCGGTTCCTTGAGCCAAAAACCATAATACACAAGCTAGAGGCGAGGTAGATCCCAAGTATCTGACATGGTTTGGCAAAAGATTTCAAATCTCAAAAAGACCCGCTAAAAGACCGCACGTGCAACAGTTTACGGATGGGGTCCAAGTTCAATAGGATTGGCAAGCAAAGGAGAAGGAGTACCGAGCTAAAATAGGACGGTTAGAGCAACAGGTCCGGGACCTCCAATTCGACAAAAGTGTATTGGCTGCAGCCGACGAGGGCGATAAGAAGAAATTAGCTCAGGAGAACGAAGCGCTCAAAGCCCAAATTAAACAAATGAAAATAGATGCCCGAAATCGAGAAATAAGTCTATCTGATGAGAGGTTAATCAAAGGGTTAAGGAAACAAATTTCGGACTGCCAAGAAGAACTAGAAAAATCCGAGGGAAATATGGCAAGACTTCGGGCGCAGTGGGCCAAAAAGACTGAGGAGAGAGCCCAGTTTGTGCAACAAATAAGAAGAAACTACGAGGGGACCATCGCCAAGATGAAGGGAAAAATGAATACTATGGAAGAAAAGACAGCCCAGCGGGATAAAGAATTCCGAGTCGAGATGAACCAGTGCCATAGGTTAATTACAGAGAAAGAAAAGGAAATTAAACTGCTACAAGATTTGCACTTCCAGGACACGCAGGTGCTAGAAGCTCGTACATAACAAATAAGCCGACTCCTCCAAGAAAAGGGCCGAATCAGAGAAAGGATAAGAAACATTGCCCATTATATTGTCATGAAGTGTCAGGCCGGCGAGCGAATGGGTCTTACTGCGTCCTTTGCCTCAGTGATGATATTTGTTTGCCAAGTCATGAATGATTTAGATCAGTTACAAAGGGGTCTCGCACGCAGGCCCGCGGCAATACTGAACGATGCTCCGCGGGCCCCAGGATTTGAAGCATTGATGTACTCTTAGTTAATCGAGTATGTATTTTGCTTTTGAGTCTACTTTTGTAATTTCCTTTTGCAAGAAAAGAAAAACAAATAGTCTATGTAGCTTTTGTAACCGCAATTGTTATTAATGAAAAATTGAAAATTCCCAAAAAATTATTTTCTTATTTTGCATTTATTTGCAAGAACTACGCTTGGTTTGATTCATGCGGGGTCATGATACATAGGCAATCTACATAAGATTCGACCGTAATCCTAAGAAAAAAAGAAAAATGCGAGGGAAATAAAATGAAAGAAAAAATAAGAGAGAAAAAGAAACACAAAAGAAGAAAATAAGGCATTGAAAGAAAAGCCCTGGCCAAAGAAAAGAAAAAGCAGAAAATGAAAATAGAGAAGCAGGAAAAGAAAATGAAAGAAAGCAAAACAAGAAGAGAAAGAAAAGAGAAAAGGAATAAGAAAGAAAGTCGGGATGACGCATGCAACCAAAGCAAACATGTAGATATTCATTTAACTGTATAGGTGCATCACACCCCAAATGTGCAGTTACCTATCTGTTATTTGTTTCACACTAACCGTTGTTGCTGTCAATTTCCAGCTGAATATTTTAGAAATTGTGGTTGGTTTGTGGTAAACTGGCCTCGCATCGATACTTCACCAGATCCAAAGGAAAAACAGAGATGTCGTCAGAAATGACCTTGCCTGCAGTTCCCATACCTGAAGATAGCCCAATCTCTGGGATCCCGACCTCTGAATCCTACACATCTAAAGAAAATCGGATCCTGTGCTTGCGCTTGATGGAAATGTGGGATGCTTGGAATAATGGGAAGGATCCCCCAAGCACTATCCCCCAATTCCCAGAGTTGTTCCCTAGATCTGGAGGTGCTACCACGGTCCCTATCAGCCGCCCAAATATTCCTCTGGGATAAATGACTGCTAACTTTTTCGGAACACCCTCTGAGGATCACCCCCAAGTGTTCCCATCTGGCATTGCTCCCAACATCTTTACAGCTCCACCATCTTCTGCAACTACCCAACCATCAATACCAAAACATGTTTTTGACCCTTCGGTCTTCACATTTCAGAATCCATTTTTTCAAGCCGACCCTCCTCACTATCCTCAATATGCCTACTCTCGACCACCATATGAAATCACACCGGGGCAGGACAAAACCCCTAAAGCCTTGGAGCAGGATGAAATGACAAAAAGAATGAGGAGTTTAGAGCAAAGTCTGAAAATATGCAAGGTCTAAGCGGGCAGAAGAGTGTTTCTTACAACGATTTGTGCATGTTCCCTCACGTGCACCTGCCTATGGGATTCAAGACGCCAAAGTTCAAAAAGTATGATGGACATGGCGATTCCATTGCTCACCTCAAAAAGTATTGTAATCAATTGCGCGGGGCTGGTGGAAAAGAAGAGTTATTAATGGCTTACTTTGGAGAAATCTTGGTGGGCATATCATCGGAATGGTACATGAATCAGGACATATCTCGATGGCATATCTAGGATGACCTTGCCCGAGATTTTGTCCGACAATTTCAGTACAATATAGACATTGCTCCAGACAAGAATTCTCTGGCAAACCTAAAGAAAAAGCCCTTAGAGAGTTTCCGCGAATATGCAATCAAATGGCGTGAACAAGCGTCAAGAGTCAAGCCTCCAATGGATGAGGTTGAGATGGTCACTGTCTTCCTACAGGCTCAGGAGGCAGATTATTTTCAAAACATGATGTCCGCTATGGGTAAGCCTTTTGCAGAGGCAATAATGATCGGAGAAATGGTAGAGAATGGGCTAAAAACGGGTAGAATCTTGAGCCAGTCAGCCATAAGGGAAACCTCCCAGGCCATCCAAGGCGGGTCTGGAGGAATGGCTAAGGGCAAGAAGAAAGAAGAAACAGTGATGGCGGCATCGGGCGGAAGAAGGTACCGGGCTCCTAGACCGGTGTTTTCAGAAAGAGCCCCTCAGCACTATTACCCTCACACAAATATGACTTATGCTCCTCCACCATATGTGGTAATGAATGCTCAACCTTTCGGCCGCCCCCAACCACAAGCCAACCGAAACCCACCTCTATTCCAAAGAAACCAGCCACCTTACCAAAACCAATATAACCCTCGACCACCACAAAATAACTTCCGCCCTCGGTACCTACCTAGACGACAAACTTTTACACCAATCGGTGAACCCTACTCCACCTTGTTCCCTAAGCTTGTCCAGATGAATTTGTTGCAACTCATACCCTCGAACGGGCAAAATCCAGAATCACTATCATATAAACGGGGTGTCAGGTTTGCCTACCATTCAGGGGCAGAGGGACATCATACAAATGACTGCTGGACATTGAAAAAGGCTGTGGAAGATTTGATCGAACAAGGGAAAATAGTGTTGAGGGATGAAGAAGTCTCGAATGTTACCAATAACCCTTTGCCCGCTCACAACAATGGGACAGTAATTGGTATGATTTGTGAAGACCGAGACTTTGACCCGGCTCTGAAAGCCATAATTGCTATTGCCAATGCCGAAAGGAAACCCAAGATAGCTCCGAAGCAGGAAAAAGAAGAAAAGAAGGATAAAGCTATCGACATTGAGCCTGAAGATAGAACTGAGACAAAAGCAAAGCTGGTGCCTCCTAAACACGAGGTTCTTTATGTGCCGCAAGGTCGTCAAGAGAAACTACTAGTTGTGAGCACTCCGAGGAAGTGTGAAGTGAAGAAGGGCACACAGATGTATGTGCCGATAGGGGCCTCTGTGGCACGGGGGAAAATTAAACCACCTCGGCTGAGTGAGCCAGTGGTTATTGGATGCGCACCACAGAAGCCCATGACTGACCCCTCTGCAGTATCGTGGAACTACCAACAAACAATGGTCACATACAAAGGCAAGGAAATTTCGGGAGAATTGCCAGAAACAGTCCCTATTGAAAAATATTCAAATATACAAGAAATAAACAACGCCACACGAAAGCGTTTTCCATCTAAGAAGCTGGTAAGCACTGAAGAAACAGAGACGTTCTTTCAGAAGATGAAAATGCCAGACAATGAAATAGTAGACCAATTGAG